>JAXDDW010000008.1:11897500-12007500 GCA_034670385.1 Hoplostethus mediterraneus
AGAACAATAAAGAACAACTAATTGAACCCTCTGAATGTGACACTGTTTGTCGATGTCCTGCGTGGTGGACAACAGGAAGAGAGAAGGGACTAAAGACGAGCAAAGAGTTGTCAGATGATGAGGATTAAGGTTGCACGCAGAAGGATGCTGGGAGTTCAGAGGAGGACGAGGCATCAGCGGAGGATGAGCAAGATGAAAACGATCACAGATGATGACTCCAAGCGGATGGGACCGGAAGCATCTGCATGTCTGCGTTTTCACATGAAGCCGCTTCAGGGGACGATTGATAAAAAATGTATACATCGAATTTTGGATTTTTATTTCATCCAAGAGACTTGAAAAATATCAAAACAATTAAAATAGTAAAAGCGTTTTTTCTGCCGGCAGCAAGATGGTTTCTATTTTTAAAAGAAACGATCGAGGCTGCAATTCTATTAAAGTCTCTACTGTATAGATTTCCCCAGTACAGTCTGATGTGGTGTGTTGTATGTGGGTGTGGGCCTGTTGGTTTAATGCTGCTAAGAGCTGAGTGCTGCACTGTGCAGGAGAGCATGGAGTGGCAGAGTCCTCTCGGGAACAAGAGTGTACTGTGTGTGTGTGAGCGTGCATGTGTGTGTGTGTGTGTGTGTGTGTGTGTGGTTCACATGCACTCTGAGGGAGGTACAGAGGCTAATTGAGGCAGAAGAGTCCAGGTGATAGCACTCTCATTAGATGGCACTGAGCAGGTGTGTCTTCCTCAGCATACCTGCGGGGATAGAACTCCCTTATCTATTGAACTAAGTGTGTGTGTGTGTGTGTGTGTGTGTGTGTGTGTGTGCATGTGTGTGTGTGTGTGTGGAGAAAGGAGCAGGAGAACGACAAAGAAACAAGTAAGTCAGTAAACAGCGTGGAGGTATCGGAGGAGGAGGACAGGAACAGGGGAGGAAATGAAAAGAGATGATTAGACTATAAAAGAAAGGAATATGAGGGAGGAGAGAGAAACCGGGCGAGAGGAGGACCGGGCCTCCCGCGCTTCAAGGAGAGCCCCGAGATTGACAGGTGAATATTAACACGGTAATTGAATGTTGAGTGATGTAGATGAGAGGAACGAATCGTGATTGATTGCAACACTTTGCTTCTGATAATGCCAAGGAATTTCTGAAAGACCTTGAAGGCTACGACCAGAACTAAAAGTGGGGCGGAAGAGGTGAGAGGTGGAGCCGCCATCTTTACGTGCAACCTTTAACTGTCTTTATTTTGGTTGTTATTTCATCTAATCAAACTGCGAGTAAATGTGCTGATTCAGACCATGTGACACAAGCTCAACAAATACGTCGTGGAGAATTTTCAAATAGGCTTGGTAATCTCGCATGCCTTTTGGATATACGATGTGTGTGTGTGTTGTTTTAATTCCTGTCTGTGTATCAGCTGTTTTAATTCCTGTTTGCGTCTGTGTGTGTGTGTGTGTGTGTGCGTGCGCCTCCGGTTGCCTGCGACCCAGAACTTAACCCCCTTTTCTAGCAGCTCACCAATAACACTCAATCTCGGGGAGGAGGTTCACCCACAAGGGTTCTGCAATCAGCGAGGCTCTCTCCAGCCCTGCTACTTAATCTCCCTGTGCTGCTCTCCCCCCCCCCCATCTCTACTTCATATTTTAGCTCTCGCCTCCTGCTTGTTGGCAGTTAGGCCAACCTCCAGCCCTGCCCGCCCGCCCGCCCGCCTGCCCGCCCGCCTGCCCGCCTGCCCGCCTGCACACTAGGCAAAGGCATCCAATTCTGGTCTGATTGCGACTGATTGATAGATCCATGTAGCAGCAGTGTGGTGATTCTGGCTCCGTGTCCGTTCTTAGCGTGTTTTTCTTTCACATTTTGAAATGACACACGACAAAAAAATTGAAACTTTTTCCAACAGGCTTGGAAGATTTAGCGTTCGAGGTTGCAGAATGGAGAGGATTTTCATTCCCCAATAGTTCATCATCCTGTTTAATTGCCGAGATAAAGTCTTACAACTCACGGCAGTGGTTGAGAGCTATCAACACTCACGCTGACTGACTGAGCAAGTTTCCTCAAACTCACTTCCACTCTGCAGGGTCTATATGAATATAAACCCAAGATTTGGAAAAAGAACAGGAGAAAAAAAAAACTGTACATGGCTCTTGTACGTCAGAAATAACCACATTTAATATTTTTTAACGCAGCAAAAAAATCATATATTTCATTAGCATTAAATCCTTCTGTTATTTTGAAGCTATTCATCTGAAGCATGAGAGCGTTGTGCTGCAAAGCCAGAAACAGACCACTGGCAGAAGAGCGAGTTTTATGCTGGTGTGGCTTTCATACCTCACCAAGGGTTGCTGCTAGCGCCATGTACCGCTAACCAATTAAACTGCTTATTTTTGCCCAGCAACTACCTAGCAACCGCTCGCTTCTGTGCAGCATCTGCGGTACATGCCACAGTTACATGTTTCGGTTGTGTGTGGAGCGCGTTTGTGACTCTCTGAGGGGGCAGCGTCTCTATGCGGCTCTACATCGAGCTTAACTGGTGAAATAACAGATAAACGATGCCGATATGAAAGTTGAACGACGTTAAAGCCTCTCGGTGTTTGGAGTGTATTAAGTGGAGCTGAATAAAGCCAAAGGAGAGGAGAGGTGTTGCACGGGAGAGGGCCTGGACACTGGAGCATTAGCAGGAAGGATATCCATTAAGGAAGAGGATGCAACACATTAGAGACCTTACCTCCTCAACAGTTCAGGGGCCTGATATCAGACTAACAGGTCTAGTAGACCCGGGCCAGTTTAAATACTTGAGGTACGTTTCAGCGGGCTGGCTGGCTTTGCTTCGTAAATGTCAACACAAAGCAAACAACAATTCACACTTTCAATATTTCAAACCACTATAATTACACAGTGTTATACATTGTATGTGTATAAGCCAGAAACCATCAAGGGCATGTTTACATCCCCTCCAATTAACAAATAGTCACATTATCAATTGTAGAAACTGGTTCTCGGCTCATTGATTTCGTAATATTGCACCGTATGACCTGATGGGATACAATGGTGAGATTACCCAACGCTCCCTTGACCCCTCGGCCACCTATAATGTGAATTCCATCCCCGGCCATACAATAGAGGAGGAATCGCATTCATCCGTTAGCCACAGGAAGTGAATGTGAAAGCACTTCTTACCTCTGACAGGAAGGTCTGTGCTGATTTCTGTGCGCCGACGTGCAGCAAATACTCATACACATATAAAGCTAACCTGGAAGAGAGAGAGAGAGAGAGAGGGGGGGGGGGGGGGGAGAGAGGGAGACGTCAGTGCTGAGATTCACATTCTTTACACTTCCCAACTGTCCATTTGCTCTTCAATCCTCCTCATTACCCTCTTGAAAAGGGTGTTTATTTGAAAGACCGACGCGTTCACACGACTGAGATGCCCGGTGACACACGGCCGGCGCTTCAAAACGATGAAGCACCCCCCCCTGTTTCCTCGCTTGATTCCTAAATCTCTGCTACTTGGACACATGATTTTCATTCCAAGAGGCCTATCGACTACGAAATACCAGCAAATGTGCGCAATTGGCAGAAAATCATCACTTTGTCATTTGAGATGGGAGGCTGGATAAACACGGTCTCACTGTAGGAAGATCAGATCCACTGTAGAGGAGCTGCGCCTGTGTGATGTAAGCTCACCAGTTCTGAGCTAAAGAGCCTCGGTGGCACTCGGCCATATCCCCGTGGTTTTAGGAACTCTGCTGTTGAGGCATAGAGGCTGAAACCAAAACAATGTAGACACCGACAAAAACAGGAGAAGAGGAGACAACGAAGAAAAAAAGAAAGAAAGAAAATTCCCCAGACGTGCCTGAAGTTATGCACACGGACGCCGCCGCACTCGCTTGTTGGATTTCTGTTATTCTTGGGTGTCGTTTTGATGTCTCTCTAAGTGTTGGACTGCAGATGAACCCCTACACACACACACACACACACACACACACACACACAAAACACCTTGCTCACTTCGTCTACTTTGGGGGGCAAAAAACAACCCTCCCCTCTCTACTCAACTCTACTCAACATTTACTACGGCGCGGCAGACTGGACGGACACCGCGGCGTGCGCTCGTCGTCTCGCCGCGGCTCTCCAGGAAGTGGAGTGTGAAATGCAGGGGAGCGGTTGCGTGTTTCGTGCGCGGGGGACGAGGGATCGTTCTTATGCCGATCACACCCGTCAAGGCCGCGGCAGAGAGTTACGATGTTTGGGGCTGAACGCCGGATGATACCGAATGAATCAATGATGAGCCGAAACAAACGCGATTCTTCATCTTCTCAATGGTATCGTTGGTTTTCACTGCAACGTCTTGACAAGCATCTGCTGAAAGTAAATCACATCCCCCCCTCCCCCCCCTCCCCCCCCCAGCTGGTCCAAACCAGCTTCAACCAGCACCAGATATTAGATGTTATCGCCTTATATATTTCTCACTGTTACATCAGATACAAGTGTACCAACACCCATTTCAGATATGCGGTGTAAACATGCTGGGGGTTTTTAACATTTATAAGACACAGCTTTTCGTCTAGTCGGAGTGTGTGTGTGTGTGTGTGTGTGTGTGTGTGTGTGTTCCTGTTTGCGGAGGTCAGGGATTGCAGTCACAAAAAAAAAAAAGGATTGTGGGAGGCATCACATGAGTAGCGAGTAAGGCTGTAAATTTGTAATACTCATCTCATATATGGTGATTGTCTCAGCACGGTAAGTAAAAGTGATGAAGCGATGACGCGTTTAATAAAGTTTGAAAATGTGTCGTCCGAAATCGTCGTTCGTAACACAAAATGCCTTCTGTTAACTCCAGAGGTTTTTTTACCTGCAAGTTTGGATGTTACCGTCACTGAAATATGAGGTTTTGTCTGTATTCTCACAATGTTTGTCAGCACTCAATCACAACAAGCTCAAGTTCAGGGGGGGCGTTTAGGCTCCCCGGGTTCCAGGTAAAGAGGGGAGTCGGTTGGTGTAAAATGTAAAAAAGAGGGGCCTCTTTGCGGTGTGAAATACCCAGCGGCAGGCGTCAGCTCCTATACACCACGTCCACGTCCACACCGTACAGGATCGAGCGGGAGATTCCCATGAGCACCGCGGCGATAAAATTTTCATGGCAGAGCCCGGTGTGATCTGAGGGGCTCTATGCCCCAGTGATGGGCACCTGCCCCTGCCGCAATGCATTATTTAAAAACACTCATTCAATCCAGGCTTCGGGGGACACCTTTTGTTACTCTGTCAGAAGCAGTAAGTGTAACTTGGCCGAGGAGAAGACTTTCTGTGAGCTGATGGAGCGGGGCCCGAGGACGGCCAGGTAGATGGAGGGAGATATGAAGAAGAAGAGAAGGGGAGTAGTATTGGAGCTATACTGTCGGAGGGAAAATGAAGGTCACTGACTGAGCTTCCCCCATCTGTGAAAACCAGCATTTCTTCCCTGTGAACGTGTACTACTACTACTACTGTGTGTAGCAGTACTACTGAGGTGTCATCCAGGAATCAGAGATGAGATGCTTACGAGGCAAAACACAAATCAGAAGGGCAGTCCGGGCCTCATCCTCTTTTCCTCTACTACTACCACCATTTGTTCAATCACTCTCTCCTCGGCCAAGGGAGGCCAAAGATGAAATTTAACAATAAATGTTGATGCCAATTACACGATGAGCAGCAGGAGATCAGTCTGAGCGCCGCCACCCTGAGTGGGAGGGAGAACGTTTGACCCCTGCTTCGTCTGCCGACTGGCTATCGAGGCTGAAGTTAAAAAGCTGCTCTGTGCGTGTGATGTCAAAAGAGCCGTCCGTCCTGCCATGGAGGGCATCCTCTCTCGGGCTCTCCCTCTGACTCTGGGACCTTATTTGAGCCGGTCTCCCATCACACAGCAGCGAGGCGGGACTGTAGGCAAAAGAAGAAACACCCACCAACACCATTCCTAATCCTCACAGCCTTTCTTCTGGTCCTCATCTTGTCCAGACTAACCAGCACTTTGCTCCATGTCCACACATCAAGGAGATCTCGTCCCCAGGAAACACACCTGACATCTAGCCCCAGGCTGCCCCACAAAGCCTCCTTTCCTTCCCTCCCCTCCAGAGACAAGAGCACCTCAGCTGAGTTTAGGCAGCTAAAGCACAGACAGTTAGCAAATTAACTTTCCTGTCTTCATTTCAATAATTCAGGAGCCGGAGCGTCGGCTGGGTTAGATAAGGTATGCATGGAGGAAGTGATGGAGGAGGCTGAGGCAGGCCTGTTATTGCATCCGTTTTCATGAAGATTCAACATCTTTCACAAATGTATGAAGACATATAGAAAGCATAACTGATGCGCTGAGTGACATATTGAAAGCAACACAAGAGGACCTGGGTAAAAACACACAACGATATAAGAAGAGGAGTCCCGTGTCTGTGATGGTGAACGGGTGTGAGTGTAGTGATACATCACTTGAAAGGGAAGAGAACGGATGCCTGGTTGAGACACCTGTGATACTGCGAAGCCCAGAACACACTCTTGTTTATATTTGCCTTGGCTTTGTTATGGCACTTCCTTTGTCAAAACAAATCAGTGTCAATAAGCGGGGTGTAAACACGCGTGGCTTTAGCCATGGGTTAATCCACACACACACGCATGCACTAGCATACATGCAGAGCCACACGTTCACTTCAGTAAAGTTTGGTTTTCACAGAGAAAATGCATTTCGGGAGGAGGCTGACACATTGTTGTCATCATCAAAACAATAATATTATGTACCGATAAAAAAACAAACTAACTTTAAAACTCCAAACTTGAGAAAGCAACACTTTTCGTTTTCTAAAGAAAGCTTTATTTTTCAGAAAGCAGAGAGTAATGTATCCCTATTCTCTGTTCAGACAGATACGTCTCTCCGTACGCACATAAAACAACATACACAAGCTCTAAAGGCCTCCATGCTGCGTTGCTAAACTGATTAACAACTTCAGGCACGTAGCCTCAATATTTATACTGTTTCAGTTACTTCAAGTGAGAAAACTAACAAATTCATGCGGATGCACCAAGAGCATCCAACGAAAGGCAGCATTAATTGACTGTTGACATATCTGAATGAAAACACAGCCAGTCAAAGGGCGGCGGGGGTAAATCAGGGGTTTCTTTACTGCTAGTGCAGTGTTTCTGCCTATGTGAGTGTGCAGTTCTTTATGCTTCCCTCAAAAGGCCAAAATGCAGATGGCAGAGCCATCTGTGTAGAATCAAAACCATGCATTCAGACCTGAAGATCTCCATTAAACTGCATGTAAATACGTGGGAGGAGCCAGAGGAGGAGCGGAGGATGTAAAGAAATCCGTGCTCAAAACAAACTGATTAACCTTATCCTAGAAGTGTTTTCCCTTACAAATCGAGTAATACTCAAAATAGCACAAAAATTAAGTGTAAACACAGAGTATTAAAGACAAACAGGGAGTAGGGTGTGCTGGAACCTGAGGGCAGGCTTTTAACGTGTTAAAATAAGACATTTGATCAAACTATTGAAATATTTTGTGAATGGCACCTTTTATTCACATGCAGGATTCATGAGTGTTCATTTCAAAGGGGCTCCAATTACTAAATAATGAGGTGACATTAATTTTGAAGCTGCTGTTGAAATCAAATTAAATAAAACGACGAGAAAAAAAAGTGTGGAGAGTAATTAATTTCTTTGGTTGCAAGGGCACCCAGTTCCTCCTCTTACCACTTTTTTAATTTTAATTTTATTTATTTTTTTACAAAAATGTCTGATGACAATGATGCTTCCCAAGGATGTACAAAATAAAAAAGCTCCATCTAAGCTAACCCATGCCTCCCACATGTGATATCAAGACAGCAAGACCACACAAATTGAATTCAAATTCTATGGCGAGGCCTTGGCTGTGTGATGGAATCTACACAAGCCATCTCAGTGAAATGTATGTGTGAGCGTGTGTTTATAAGTCGTGTTGCAGCACAAACATTTTGATTCAAGCTGGTTTCAAGGCTTCGAACAAGAAACCAAACACTTGATTGTACACAAACAAACACACACGCTCGAGGTGGCACATTGGTGCACTCTGTTGCTGCAGTACATGTGACTGCACTGACTGAACTCAGTACTTCACTATAGTACACATACATGATGACGGGCACCTGAAAAGAAGACATTGGCGTGACTCTGCGTCACAGCAAATTCAGCAGTAGCAGTTTTTTTTTTTAACTAATTGGGTTTTGGAGACTACTACTGCTACTGCAAGCCTTTACACACCAAGTCACATAAAACATAGCACCAATGCACGGGACCAAATCTGAAAAATCATGACTGAAATAAACAGAGCATCGTTATCTGAGGCTGGAGAGGGAAACAACTTCCCAGGCTTGCAACAACAGCTAATGAGAACACAGAGCGCCTCGCCGGACTAGACGACAACGGTTAGAGAACACCAAAATCTCTAATTTCACTCTCGCATTGGAGGCTGTCTTGTGAATTATTATCTAAATAGAGTTTATTTTCCGTGGCCGCTGGTTGGTCCACAACTTCCACAGTGAGGTTAGATCTTAAACTTCTAGCAGCGAGTCGTCGATCAAATGTGTCACCATGTGAAATGTGTGAAAACATATCGTAGACCTTCTGCCTTCTGAAGTATCTGTAAAGTTTTAGGAATTTAATTACCAAAAAAAAACAACAATTCAACTGAATTTACTCTTGCAGCCGCTAAAGTCAGTGTAGGAGCCACATGAGGAAGTAGAAGAAGAAAATCTGCCACTTGGTCCGGTGTAACTCAGACACCCTGGCCACACCCTTACATCATCTGACTTCCAATATGGCGCTGAAAAGACCAACCTGAACGAATCACATTTTTTGGATCCTACCTTCCCTCATTTCACCAAGTATTATATGAACAATGCACCTACGGTTTTGTGTGATTGAGTTGAAATCAAAAGGATAATAAAAAGTTTACACATTATGGGGATAATTTGATTTTTGGGGGGTAACGTCCACAAATGCCTTTCGGAGCTGATCTGACATCAGCCCAAGAGAAGCGTTTTATTTGAAGGGCGTAAATGTCAAACAACTGCAAGAAATTGATTCTACCCTCACTTCTTGAAACCGACAGACAGACAGATTATCCACATTATTTCTCTGTTTTTATTGATCCCAGGTGTGATGTCATACTGCATCAGTCTGATTCAACCTGAAGTCACACGCGGGCCTTTCTCCTCTTCACATCTGAATATGTATAGACCCGTGTGAATATGTAGATATGACTGTGAGCTAATCCAGCGAAGCGTCGGGACAGCTGTTGTGAGCTCCACATTTACAAGGAAACATGTGTTAGCCCTGTGGGGCAGGTTAGGGTGACAAGACAGGTGAGAGGGAAAGGGCAAGCACCAGCCGCTATGTCTGGACAATACCTATAGGCCTGTGACTCACATTTAGACACACACACACACAGGTATATACACCCACAAATGGTGAGTGAATACAAAGGTTTAAAGACACATTTTTACAATACGTAATACTGTGGACTTTCCACTATGTAGCGGTGGGAAAAAAATACAAGCAAGCACATTCAAATGGAAAAAAAAAACAAACCTCTGGATTATTGTTACTTACAAGTAGCCCTGAAGCAGAAACACGCACCATTTTTAATTTCCCGACTTTCTTATTTAAGTTAAATTATTAATCTGCCTGGAGTATTAGTGGAAATGCACGCAGCCCCTGCACTGATTTCAGCCCCAAT
This sequence comes from Hoplostethus mediterraneus, assembly GCA_034670385.1. Lineage (NCBI taxonomy): Eukaryota > Metazoa > Chordata > Actinopteri > Trachichthyiformes > Trachichthyidae > Hoplostethus > Hoplostethus mediterraneus. Next base: position 11,907,225 of record JAXDDW010000008.1, read on the forward strand.
AACACATGAACCATAGTTGAGGAAGCATGTGAGACTAAAACACGACATTCGGGTAATCCTTGTGTTAGTCTATTCTTTTCAGTGTGCTGCTGCTGGAGCGACTGTGTCGTGGCATACAAACAGGTGTAAAAGTAGCATAACGTCCGCTGGTGGCTCGTATTCAAAGTAATATCAAAGCATCATATGCCGGTTCAAAGGTCACTCTGCCTGCTGTTCATAAAACCACATGGGATTGTTTTCATTTAGGATTCAGCCCTCCACCTAACACACACACACACACACACACACACACACACACACACACACACACACACCACACAATGTGCAACTCAATTTGTCAACAAAGTGATATGAATTCAAAGTCAATTGAAATGTTCATGGCACTAGGCATGTACAAAGTGGCATTCAGAAAAAGCTTACACTAAGCAAATAAGCAAACAACATCATTGGAAAACTCCAATCAACTGACTCAGACGTGGTGAGACATCAACACCACACGAGAGTCTCTAAAGAAATGTAGTTTCTATTACAACTGCATGAAGCCCTGTGTAACAGCACAGCCTCTCAGGAGTTGACAGTGTCTTTAGATTACAATTTCATCTCAGCAGGGATCTCTACTCGCTCCTCTAATCACAGACTGTTTAGTGCTTAAAATAGCAAACGATGACAAAAGTCTACCTCCACCATTCTTGCTGAGCTAAAATGCTGTGATGCAAAGACGGTCCAACTCTTTCGGTCTTTCCCAGAATAAGAAATATACTCCCGGTTACATCGGAAGAAAGAACAGGAGACAGTGAGGTAGTGTAGCCTTGGAAGGATAATGTCACTGGCTTTTACTTTTACTCAAAAGTTTGAGTGCAATCGTAGATGTTCCAATATATAAAAAAAAAAGAAAAAGAAAATGAGATAAAGTACAACTGCACTGTATTTAACTCAGATGTCTTCAGTGATTTGTTAAATATTTTAAAACATAACCATGAAGGATTACACGTGATCCCATCAGCCATCAATCAGCCATGTCAAAAATTACAAATCTCCCCCACTGTAATAGTAATAACGTACAGGGCTGCATGGCTGAGTTGCTCTCCTACATGTGAGTGGATGGTAAAAAGTTTACCACTGCTGTATGACTACTGAATGGGACAAAACTTTTCTCTTCATTGCCAGGGTTTGATTTGCGCCGGCACAAAACCATTCAAAATAAAACAGCAATAGCAGAAGCAAGCCGTCCATCTCTGTTGCATTTAAGAGACAAATAATGATAACATTTTTCTAGCTTCATCTCGTGAAGTTTACAAGAAACGTCCGTGCGGTATATCCGTAGGACCGGTAAGTAAATAACACCAAAATAAATCAACATTTCTCGGGGAGGGGAAAGAAAAAAAAAAGGTGAAATGAATCTTGTTGCAAAATGTGCTTCTTCTACTTTTACTGATGCACGAGCGCGTTGTGCTCTATCAAAAATATATATAACGTGTTCATTAAGACTGCATTGCTACTCCGCGATAGGTGCACGGGCAAGTACAGAAGTCTCCCTGTCCGGTTTGTGAGCGTTTGCACAAATGCACAATATTAGTAAATATCCGCTGCGAGGACGCAAAAGTGCAGCCAAGAGCCAAAAAGTTAAAGAGACGCACCTCTAAAAGGGGGGAACCGCACTCAGGAGCGCACTAAAAGTACAGTACACACCTTTTAAATTAACAGTACCTAGTTTAGAAAGTTGGACCCCCCCTCTCTCTCTCGCGCGCGCTCTATCTCTCCCTCTCATAAGCAGGTAAAACTCTTAAATAGTACATAATTCACTTACTTTTCTCTCGCTTGGCTATCGGAAGGGACGACAGCTCCTTTACCTTTGGCGTACATGCTGGATTCTGTTTTAAGACTTTTACCCCACTCAACACCTGTCAAAGAAAGCAGCCAGGAAAACGCTCCATCTCCATAGCTACCCCTTTAGTGTTTTTCCTCCCCCCTCCTCCTCCTTCTCTCCTTTTTTTTTTTTTTTTTTTTTTTTTTTTTACATCTCCAACATTGGCCACAAATCAGGCACAGTTTCTATTGGGGGGACTTGAAACCGTCCTCTGTTGGATTTTTTTTCCCCTCCTCAGCCGCTCTTCCGCAGACCGGTTCGTCCTCCCTCCGCTGCGCGACGGTGGGGGCTCCTTAAAGGGAAACGCACACTTCTTGTTTACTGACCTCAGAAACATGAGGAGAGAGGGAATGAAAGATAGAGGAAAAGCAGCCTGGATAGAGGCTCTGCACTTTGGGCCCTCCTTTTGGGCAATTGGGAACAGCCATTATGTTTTTCCCCGAGATATTCCAGGACTTTGTCTCCAAGTGGCGTCGAAGGTTTCAGGGAGTTCATCTGCTCTAATGAGGACACTACCCTCATTTTAAAGGATATTTGCACATACTGTTACCCACAGGGGTATAGTGGAGGGTAAACTCAGTTTTGCCCACCTTTTTATTTGTGGAGTATCATTATTAGGCTGGCATGAATCTTTACATCATGGCTAGTACCTCAAACTGATGTGAGGATGGAGCCTTTTAAAGAAAAAAAGCACAAATAAAGGGTTTTCTGAAAATGTAATTGATTTTGTTTGTGTTGGTGGTTGTTTGCCTTGTGATAATAACTGGAGGTCATAGTTCACTCACCTTTTTTTTTCACCATTACATCAAACTGAGAGGCAATAAGCTTTGTTGGGGGAGCAATGGTGAATCCTCAACCTGTGGAATTCAGGTTAGCTTACGCTGGTTGAGCTTTACTCAACCAAATCAGATTTCCAAGCAGCGAAACAAAAAAGTGATCTGCTCCGATTCTAAAACAATCCAAAATGAAATCGTTACACGTAGATCCACGAGCGAAGAGTTAATCTAAGGGTGTTCGTGGTTATCGCAAGGGAGGTTTCAGCACCGGTCTCCCGTGCCAAACCAAACTCCCTGTTCTGCACGGAGCAATCCCCCTGCAGTCAGAGAGTAGCACTTGTACTGTCAATTTCATGTCGTTGGGCGAGGCTGCTGTCCTGATGAGATTTCATATGCACCGAGATTTGTTGTCAGCTAAAAGTGGTTGGCATAACATCCATTCCCAACAGTGGTGCCGTCGTGACCTGAGGGCAACCTATTTCCCCAGGCGCTTTAGCAACTCCGGGTCCATTTACAGAACAGCTATCGGGAAGTGGCACATTGGTCAACTGTGTGGCTATAGTATTAGTTCAAGAGTAGTAATCCATCTCGCCAAATGGGACCTGCTCTACATAATAAACACGGGGTTTGTCACCGAGGCCTAAAGCCAGGATGCGTTCACGATCTTTTAGCTTGCTCATCAGGCTAGTTCGATGCTTTGCGTGTACAGATGGAAGTGGCATTTCTTTAGACTGTTGATAATTAGAAAACACATCGACAGCATGAACGTCTCGGTCGGTGGTATAGCCGGCAGCTTTGGGTGTCAGCTGAACGAATATAATGCCACGTTTGACGTAAAAAGTTAATAGCCGTTACTCCGTTTCTCGAAGTTACGCACGTTTGACGTAAAAAGCCGATAGTAATAATATTATTAATGTGTCGTAATATGATATAATATGTAGTAATACCAGCCACACCTTGCAGAAGTATGCCATATGTCATCCATCAGCATACATTTACACTGTAACAAAGGGAGGAATGCGAGAAATACGTGGGAGAAACCCATAATTATGTCATTATATGGGCCACCTATGTTGATGCTAGATGGAAGGGGCACATTGATCAACTATGTGTCTGTATTATTAGAGTATTAGTTCTCTCTGTGACGCTCTCGTTCTGTCTCTTTCTGTCTCTCGCTCTCTTTTGGGTGGCCTTTCACTCCTCGGCCAACAGTGTAGCTGCAGAGCCAGGAACCACTAAGCCATCTCTGGTAACATTCAGGGACTTTCTTTACCATGTCATGTAACGTGTGAAACCCTCTCTGCTCTGCTCCTTTTCTGCAGACGGTTCACTCCCAACTCTCCTTTTCTTTTTCTTTTTTTTCCCCGATAAAGGACTTCATGTGGCTTCAACAGCCTCAGTGAGTGAGGAGTTGCAGGTATACAGCACCCCTGTACGCCAGCGCCAGCCTGCACGGGGAAGGGAAAACACAATAAGTTGCAGTCGGACCAACAGAGGAATTCCCCCAGCCCCTGCCATTGTGAGGCCAAATTATAATTAATCACAGGTTGAATAATTCAATGCCGAGCCAATGGAAGCCTTTCTCAGCCCATTTCTCAGCACCTGCCTCAGGAGTCTCTGGAGCCTGTGTGTGTGTGTGTGTTGTGTTTGCGTGTGTCAGTGTGAGTATGTGTCGACGCTGACGTGCATCCTGTACATTGTGGCTGTGTGTGCAAGTGTGCATGTTCACGTATATGTGTGTGTGTGTGTGTGTGTGTGTGTGGTTGTGTGTTCATGAATGCAGGTGCGATGTATGTGTGTGTATGCATGCACAAATATATGTGTGTGTGTGTGTGTGTGTGTGTGGTGGAGGAGCCTCTTTGGGGCCAGTGAAAGAGGAACACAAAACCCCAAAAAACAACCAAACACAAGGCAGCAGTCAAACCTCCGCCCTGCAATCCCTATGAGTCAGCCTTGACTCACAGTGGCCCCCTGATCCATCTCGTCTTCTTCTCCCACATTCTCGATCCCTCTTTCCTCTCGTCCTCCTTGACATCTTGATTTTGTATAAGAAACAATACGTCGAAATGCATTATTCCAAGCGTAATTCACGAGGTAAAAAAAAAAAAATACTCAACTGCCTCTTTTCATCTGTCCTGCTCCCCTCTCTCGCGTTGACCTCTCTGGATTAAATCATTAAAAAAAACAGAAAATAAAGGTTTTATTTCAGAGGGGGATGAATAGGTTAAATCAAATGCAATGTAACTGATTGGGTCCATGACCTCAACAGGTTGGAAGTGTGTGTGTGTGTGTGTGAGAGAGAGAGAGAGAGAGAGAGAGAGACAGTGGGAGAGGGACGGGGGAGAATAAGTGTGTGCGCATGTGGGAGAATCATTGATGTTAATCCTGTCTTACATGTAAGCGTGAAATTTACACAGGATTGTAACTGCAGAGAGAAATCAATCAATAAGTCATTCAGCCATTGTTAATACAAAACCCCAGCCTGGCATATTTAACTTCTGACTGTCATTCCACTGCTGATAGGAAACCAGCGTCTCCAGATCCTGCTGCTTCAAGCAGGTTTTATTGTGTTGCCGAGTTTGAATAATGCTCACCATAAGGTATTTACTTTTTAATTGCTAAAACTACACTTCTCAGCAAAGACCGCAGAAAATACTGAGCATGTAGGAAATTATATACAACAGTAAAAAAAGCCATTTGCACACAGCCTTGATCAACATCTACTGCTGTTGAGAGATTTTTGAAGCTGCAAGCTCCTGCTTACATAACTTAAAGCAGTCTGTTATCCCAGATATGAACCTGTCTGCCTGTCCGCCTGTCTGTCTCTCTGCTAGCCTGTCTGCCTGCCTGTATGCCTACCTACCAGCTGTTATGTCTATCCGCCTGCCTTCCTGTCTGTGTGTCTGTTTTGATTTGCATCATTCCACTTGGTCTCCAAGTTCGTCTGTGCCATTTCCAAACACCCCCCCGCCCCCCCCACCCTCTTCACTCCGCTTCATCCATCTGACACCCGGTGGCTACTGCGCTCTTCTACTGTAACAAAGAGAGATTCTGCGCTCTTCAATGCTCCCATAATTAGAGACAAATAACAAAAGTTTTGGCGCCCGCTGCTTTTGTCCGACACTGTGCACTCTCTGAGCAGATACAGGTTGCAGCCAGACATGAAAGAAATAATAATAAAATCAATCTCCTGTCTCTTTCTATACCGCCTCATGAAACTGTTCAAGGTTATTGTAAAGTTTGAAAATATTATTCAGTATATTGTCGTTGACAACACAAAAGCCCTCATGGCTGAAATGCATTTGCATTACATTTTCCCTTTTCATCTTGTGTATGTCAATACTTCAGATCTGCCAACGACTGTGAAGACATCCTGCCAACAACAGTACCTTGGACCCTAAGAAGGTGAGGCCTCCGCTACGGTATTTGGATTACACTTACAGTATTTTCACTTTCACTGTTTGGGTGCTTTGATGAAAAGTTTTAAGGTTTAATATGTTATGAATTGACCCCGGCGCTGCAGTCTGGTCCACTGTGGTGCGGAGAACTGCCTGGGTGTTACGATAACTCAGTCCTCCTCTCTTTCACTCCTCCACTCTCATTCTCTGCCTGCTTACTGTGTCCCTGTACCTTTAAGAAATAAAGAAGGAGAGAGGAAGGAGAGAGAGGCTGGGGAGAGGTGCAGTGGCAGAGAGAGAGAGAGAGAGAGAGAGAGAGAGAGGCGGTGGTAATGTTCTCATGTGTTTTCTTTCTGTTCAAAGTGGCACAGCCCCACCACAGCATACACGCACACAAATGCACATACACATGCCTGAACACACACACGCCCGACACACACACACACACACACACACACACACACACACACACACACACACACACGCACGCACGCACGCACACACACACACACACACAGTCAAGCAACACATTTTTCTATGTGTTAGTGAGGATCTCTCTTCTCTCACAGCCAGGGGAAGGAGAGTCATGTTGTTGATGACCATATTCCACGGCTGTGATCCCACCAGTCCTCTGTAGAACAGCAGCGAGAGAAAAAGGAGCGGGGCATCAGACACAGGAAGTGAGACGGGGACAGGAGGGGGGGGGGGGGGGGCAATTACTATGGGGACCGCGGCAACGAATGAAACAGGACTGAAGGGACGGCGTGGTGAAAAAAGAGGAAGAGCGAGGAGGACGGAGTGAGATCAAGCAACAGTTAGGAGAGGGAGAGAGTGAACGACACCAGATGGGTCACTGCAGAAGTATTGGTATTGTTCCCACCACGGGAAATCCCATTGTCACTGACGCAAATACAGAAGAAGAGCACGGCTGTAGTGTCACCGCCGGTGTTTGCTCGCTGATAACGGCGAGGAAGAAGCGCTCTGGATTTTTCCAAAGCGTGGCTTCCTGCTCAGCTCTAGACGGGAACCGCAAACAGCCAGGCCCGACCCGACAGCCCCACGCCGAACCATGTGGTTTCCTCCAACGCCTGCTCTCTCTCTCTCTCTCTCTCTCTCTCTGTCCATTTCTTTCTCTGCCTCTCTCTCTCTCTCCCCCCCCCAACCCTCCGTTATCCATTACCACTGTGCTCCACCCTGCCATCCTCCTCCTTCCCTCCATCCCTCCATCCCCTCCTTTCACCCACCACCGGAATATATTGGCTTTGCCGTTCCTCAGACGAGAGAGAGAGAGAGAGAGAGAGAGAGAGAGAGAGAGTCAAATTACCACGGCGGTGCTGAGGAAGAAGGCGGCAGGCCACAGTCGGCCCGGAGTGAGTGAGAAGTGAAAGTGGCAGCTAGCTGTTCCTTTAACAGGCTTTGTGGTGCCCAGATCCCCTAAGCTGGACCCGGAGGGGGCATGGCGAACCACGGTCACACTCAGATAAGGGCCGGCAGAGGAACACGCGACTCGCAGCCGTGGCTGAAATTGCATCATCGGCGTGAAGGCAGCAGCCACCACCCCAAAAACGCCTCGGTGGAACCCGCAAAAAAAAAAAGAAGAAGAAGATACCGCGCCAAGTCCCTCCTCCTCCCCAACACCACCACCACCTCCTCCTCCTCCTCCATCGTCCACCCCCACTCTCCATTTAGCTCCCTCTCTCTTGCTAATACCAACCCCTCACTTCCCTCCCCCCCCCTCTGTCACATTTTTTTTTTTATTCACTTCTCTGTTCCAAAACATGCACACGAGCACGTTTGCCAGCAGCATGCGTGCCCACACTAGCGCGTGCATACATTCCGCATCACAGTGTGTCTCCGCTGCATGTCTCCCACGCGCCCCTTATACACCACTGCCAGCCAGCACAGAGCACTGTGACCTCTCACTGCCCCGAGGGCTGCGTGTGTGTGTGCGTGCGTGCGTGCGTGTGTGTGTGTGTGTGTGTGTGTGTGTGTGGTGGGGGGGGGGGATGGGATTTAAGCAGACGAGTAATGGGGGTTGTCACACCAGGGAGTCAGGGATAGACTGTTGTCTGCTCCTCTGTGCCCTACAGAGAGGACTGGTCCTATTATGAACATCCACCGTCATTCACCATATGAGCCCATGCCTTCAGTGGTACAGCAAAAACAAAACCGCACAATTTTCTATTTCATCTCAGAACTGCCGATATGAGTCAAATCTGACATTGGCGCTTAAGTTTTTTTTTTCTTCTTCCATTTTTCATGCGTTTGCTGTGAAGCTTTCATGATCTTTTTAGCGGTAGCTTGTCTAACACCTGGAAACAAAACACAATCCGGATGCAATAATATCAAGTGTTTTCACAGTGTTTCATATTTATTGAAAAAGCAGCGATGGGGGGGGGGGAGGGGAACAATGGAGTGAGACTAATGTGTTGTCAGCTGCACTTTGTTCCAGAGACTTGTCAGCTGCTTGTACATTAGACTAACTTGACTAAACTGCGTGTGATGCGAACCGTGGGGTCACCGAAGGGACAGTAGCTAACACGCGAGCTGTGTGTGTGTGTGTGTGTGTGTGTGTGTGTGTGTGTGTGGAGGGGGCGGGGGGGGGGGGATGTTGGGTTGGGGGGGGGCAGATTGTGATCCTGTGAGCATTGAGGTGAGTAAGGGCTCAATAGTATGAATAAGAGCACAGAAAGTAAACAGACGTTCTTTAATGTTCTTAACACACCTACACCAGCAGGCTGGCAGAGAGAGATGGGAGGGGGAGAGAGACCTAGAAAGAGAGAGAGAGAGAGAGAGAGAGAGAGAGAGACAGAAACAGACAGAGAGAGAGAGAGAGATCCAGAGAGTTTGTCTGAGTTTGCCTAATTTTTTTAAGCTCCCAAAAATAGCCACGGTGGGATGATGAATTTAGAGCTCCCTGTGTTGTCAGGAGTGTGGGATGGAGTTATTGTTTGGTTCTCTTCTCCTCCCTCCCTCCCTCCCCCTCAGACTTAAACATCTCGATAAACCCACGGGAGCCTGTCTCTCGCGTGAACCCTGCTCCCGCTTTAAATTGCGCTGTAAAATCTTGACGTCTAAAAAGGAGGAAGTATAGGGATGGCACACTTGAAGCTTTTGTCTCAGCGCGCACCATTGTGAAGAGTAAAATCAAAGCTGAGCCAACGCCGTGGGACGCCTGGGGAACGCCACCACAGGCTCCGCACTGAGGTGGAGGCTCTGCAAGATGCTCACCAGGGCTTTGTGGGCTATGTGAGAAAAGCATCCTGGTGTGTGTGTGTGTGTGTGTGTGTGTGTCTGTGTGTCAGGAGGGTAGCATCATCCTTTCTCTCTCTCTCTCTCTCTCTCTCTCTCTCTCCCCCAGCATCACTCAAAGTGGCTCAAACTAAAAACGGATGTTTTAAGAAGTGAGGAGTAAATGAGGAAGGATTTTGTGTCTTGCTGTGACTGTATTTTTGTGTGTGAACGTGTGCATATGTGTGTGTGTGTGTGTGTGTGCATGTTTGTGCATGTGTGTATGTTACGTGGAAGGGGGGGGGGGGGGGTATTAGCCGTGCAGAAAATAAGTTGACGTGACCTACATATCCATGTGGCTGCTTATTAGCATGTACCCATAATTCAAATACACACGTGCACATGTCGGCGCGCACACATGCACGTGTGTATTTGAAAAAAAAACAACCCCACACCCCACACACTTGCCACATACAAACCCGTGATTGTGTCATAGAGACAGCCAAGAAGATTTACATTACTTGCATTGTGTCCTTTGTCTGCCTTTAACCGCCTCAATACCAGACCAGATGGCACTCTCTCAAACCAGCCTCACCCTCGCTGCCTGACACACACACACCACACACACACACACACACACACACACACACACACACACACACGTTAGATGGACGTCATGAATGAATGTGTGAGCAACCCCATGACCAACAATGGATGTTTCCATTTTGAGGTTTGCGTGTCAACCAGTTCACAGGCCGGTGCTGATATCCAGTCCGGTATCATGTAGGGACCCTGTGGTGTCGTTGTACGGGTTAATGTACTAAACCGCTGCAAATCGAAGCCAAATTCAAGGTAAAACCGATGCATTTGTTAACATTTCAAAAGAAAAGAAAGGGAAATTGGGTGAAAGCAACCAAACAACATAATTGATTTGGAAGTGGTTTGTGATTCAATGTTTAACTAACAATCACGTCGTCTTCTTGTCAGGCTTCATTCATGAACTCTGTTCAACACACAATTGCAACACAACAACAGGAGGTATTCAGAAATCCCTTAGCATGGTTCACCGTCTCACTGTTTCAGACCCCTGAGCAGGAAGAGTTTCTCTCTCTCTCTCTCTCTCTCTCTCTCTCTCTCTCTCTCTCTCTTTACTCTCTCTCTCTCTACTCTCTCTGCTATTTTTCTCTCTCTCGCTCCTCTCTCTCTCCTCCCTCTCCCTCTCGTCCTTGTCTCTCTCTCCCTCTCTCTCTCTCTCTGTCTCTCTTTTTTCCTTTCTCTCCCCACCACTTCTCCCTCTCTCTCTCTCTCTCTCTGCAGAACAGCCATCCCCAGGACAACTATTAATCAGAGGCAGAAATGATAGATGTTTTGCTCACCAGCATTGCCATCTATTTTGCCTAAGTACAAACAGTAGATGTGCTGTGCATATTTATTACTGAAAACCCGTGGCTCAAGAGAACATACACACACACACACACACACACACACACACACACACACACACACACACACACACACACACACACACATATTCACACGTTTACACATGCATACAAGCGCACACGGACACAAACACATTCTTCTCCTCTGCAAACAGCCTCCACCACAATGACGCAGAATCCAAAATTAAATAGAACAAATACTGCACTCTGCATTTTTGTCTCCACTTGTGTTTATGTGTGTTTGTGTGTGTTAGTGTGTGTGTTTGTCTGTGTTAGTGTGTGTGTGTGTGTGTGTGTGTGTGTGTGTGTGTGTGTGTGTGTGTGTGTGTGTGTGTGTGTGTGTGTGTCATGGCACCTTGCTGCTCCTTCAGAGCCATGATGATTAAGCAGTGCAGTGAGCACTGTGGTCATTGTTTGGCGCAGGATCTCTTAAAATGACTTTTCTAAGAGGCATCAGTGAGTCAGAGGGCTCTAACATTAGTTTAGAAACAGGGACTCCCACAAGGCTTGAACCTATTCATATGAATCATTTACAGCATTATAGCAATTCACTGAAGCTCATTTTGTTTCAGAATTAACTAGTCAGCCACCTACCATACATTTGGGAGTCATTTTTGAACAGGTAAAGAGAGTGGCTGACTTCAGAACAAGTCCCATAATTTTTATCTATTTTTACCATTTAGCAATCTGCAGAAAGTCATTCAAGCTTTTATCTGATTTAGACTACTGTAACTCTTTATTCTGACATCAACCAAAAGTCACGTTCATCTCTGCAGGTAGTATTTTAACTTTTAAGATTTTACTGCTCACTTTAAAGTCATGCACAGCCCCTTTTATGGGCCAGAGGGCAGCCTCAGATCCTCAGGCAGGGCCCTTCAGGCTGTTTCAATTTCTAAAGGTTACTTCAGACTAAAGGTGACTGGACGTTCACCATCAGGGCCTCTAGGCTTTGGAGCGACCAGCCTGAGGGGCTTAGGTTAGCAGAATCTCTATCACCTTTTGAATCACATCTTCAAACTTATATTTATAGGCTTGCTTTTATGTGACGTCTTTCCTCCTCTGATTATGTTTGCCAGCAGGGCGAGCATCTACTTGTAGATCCTCCTAGATCTGCTGAAGTTGCTAAGTGACTGTAGGATTTTTATTTGGTCCTTGTTGAACTGTGCATATCTGAAATACCTGCGGTAGTAACCTGTACAGGTCCGCTGATTAGCCCTTACATAAGACACAACACTGTGTAAAAAGACGTAACATAGCAATCGACCATTCAAAACTATCACTGAACAGACTGAACTTCTTTGCTAATTTCAATTGCCATTGCCGATTTTTGTCAAGAAAAAGTTATCTAAGACGGTAAACAAATGTAACATCTTTCTGGTGCAAACCTTTTGTTGTCTCAGTATTTGTATCGGTCTTGTGTCTGTTTTCATGAATGTCGTAAAAAGATATTTGCCAAGACGTTCACAGCTGTAACTCGCACTAGCTAGTCCTGTTCTACCTCTATCTCCATGGTGCTGCTGTCTCATGTATGTAATGAGTATATTTACTTTTTTAACAATCTATAAATAACGTTTATTGTTTTAACATTGTTATTGCTTGATTTTTATTTTACTGCGAATAATTTCAGTTTATTTTTGTCCCAGCTCATCATTATTGAAACGGTTTTGAATTTCTCAAGGTTTAATGTTAACACAAATCTCTCTTCTTCTTCTTCTTCTTCTTCTTCTTCTTCGGTGGTTGGGCGCCAGGTGAACACAGCAGCTGTGAAACGGACGTCACCCACTTCCATCTCTCACCGCCGTCTCTCACACTACAGGAGCTGGGTTGGTTTTCTGCCCCATACAAATGATTTCATTGCTCTTTAGAAACTGAATCACCTTAAAATGAAGTGGGATGGTGTGTGTGTTTGTATGTTTGTTAGTGTGTGTGTGTGTGTGTGTGTGTGTGTGTGTCAGTTTGGCATGACTAACGAGGATTTAGCTGGAACAAAGAGGCGTATCAGAACCACAGTGTTGGCTATGAGGGAGGCACAGTCGTAGCTACAAGATACATACGCCAGTGATTGGCCAAGGCACCACAGCCCACTCCTGAAGAATGCTCCCCCCTTCTCCCCCTCCTCTCTCTCTCCCCCCTGGCTGCCTGCCTCGCTGCCTGGCTGCCTGGCTGCCTGGCTGCTGCCTGCCTGGGTATTAATTGAATGGACCGTTCCGTGTACAAGAATATGACACATGCTCTATGTGTCGGAGGTGCAGTGTCAAATTACTGTTGGTTGTTGGGGGATGGGTGGAGCAGGCACAGGGGGGAGGGAGGGAGGGGGATAGAGGAAGGAGTGAGGGGCTGAGGGGGGGGGGAGAGAGCAGACGAGAGAGAGCAGGGAGGGGTAAGAAGCGAGAGGGGAGTGGGATGGAGAAGAGAGAGGAGATTAAGACCTATGGTGATCTGGTGGTTTATGCTAGATTAGAAGTGAGAGACTGGGAAGGGAGTGCAGGGGGCGGAGGGCTGCTGGTGGGAGATCAGTGTCACACACGCTCACGTAACATATGCCGTTTAATGGTGGCTTTTATTCAAAGTGCCTTACACGGAGGCATACATTTTTAGTGTAGGTGGCCCCGGTGGGAATTGAGCCCCTGATCCCGGGAAGGCCGTGCTCTGCTGAGCTGCACGGCACCATCATTCCCTCCAATTTAGCTAGAAGCCAACCATCCAACCGTCTCCGTCTCTCTCGGCTGATGAAGATATGGCTTGCCCGCCCCTCCCTCTGTTCCCACCGACACCCCAATACATAAGCCACTAGACTGATTTCATCAAAATATGTCTGATTCAAATAGGTGGATCAAACTTCCAGAACAACTGAGACTTGCTCCCACAACAAAGACTTTTATTCCTTTTGCACTGTGATTTCATTTTTTATTTTATTTTATTTTTATTTTTTTGTATGTCTTTATAAATGTCCTTGTTTCAAATGTCTTTTAATGCCTCATGTAAAGCACTTTGAACTGCCGTGTGTATGAAAGGTGCTATACAAATAAAGAGACTAAGACTAAATCAGGCCGCGGTCTCCTCCTGTAACGACTTACTCACCCGCGAACACGCTTGCACTACTGAAAACGATGGATCCAGAGACAAAACGGGGCGTCTCGGCAAAGGTTGAGGTAAGCCAACAGTATACAGAGTATCGATAATGAGGACACAAACCTCAACTAGAATCTGGAGCCCGGCTCAGTATGCCAGGATTTGTCCAAGTAGATAAATCAGAAATAATTGCCCAGTTCCCCTACATTTCCTAGCCATACTGAATGGGGATGAGGGTCCGTAACACAATGCGATCAGACATCAGTCACTCCGCAGCCTTCACGGGTCAGTGGCTGAAACAATAGGGAACACAGGGTAATTGTTTACCATATTTTTGGAAAAGGGACAGTGTCGTTTTTTTTTCTACTCCTTTTTGTCAAAATCAAGATCTCAATTTGACGGAATAAGATGGAAACTCCGCGTCCCAATTATCAGTTTTTCTTCCTCAGCTAATCCTGGTTTAAGTATCAGCCACTTTATACATATAGCTGTCAAACTCTTCATATGTAATAATGGCATTTACAAAAGTTTGGAAACTGCTGGGATCTGGGTTCGCATCAGTAACATGATATCTGTCATTGGTCGCAAACAAGGCACCGGTAGCAAGACACGCTGTGCCTGTTAGCGCTGTATGGCATTTCAAACTGTCAAAAATCTCAAAATGTCACAAAAGTTACGGAAAAGTCTGTCAGAAACCAGAACAGAATAAACTAGTCTAAGTGACAGTTGCATAACAGAAGTGTTTACTTTGGAAAACAAATACGGGAGTGGCTGTGTGCCCTTTTTTTTCTTGGGTTACAGAAAGGTAAAGAATATGAAGTACAGCCTCTACGCAAAACAGAAAAATATCTCTTCGTAGCCTTTTGTGCTCATGTCACGTGGGAGTATTAGGTCGACGGTGGTTGACCAAGGGGAACCACAAACAGCGAGAAAGAGGGAAGAGAAGAGTGGGACAAATGGCGTATGGAGGTCTGAAATGGAGTGGCCCACCTTTTACAGGGTCCTGCCTCAGTGCTCCCGGTTGATTGAACAGATCAACTGGGTTCAGCTTGACAGGGTGAGAGAGAGAGAGAGAGATTTATCAGTGTAGGGATGTGGACCTACAGTATGTAACCCAAGTAGTAAATCACAGTGTTAACACCTTGAGGGTAAGGGTTGGGTTCACCCTCCCTGCCAACGTCTGTTCTCATGGTGACAGCAAAACCTGCCTGCCAAACGATACATAATCATCATGACCTGTTTTAATAGACGCAAATACATTAAGGTTCGTTTACTGATTCAGTCAACGAAATAATAACACATAGTCATGTGTAAATCGTTGAGAATGTTTGATTCAAAGGTTATAAGCAAGATCCATCTCTTTAAATGATCAAATGTTTGGTGGATTGAAGAGATTTGATCCTTTTTATACACTAAAAAATAATAGGTAGCTGAAGTCATCGGCTGACAAAATGATCTGCAACATTTCCCAATAAATAAATGTCCGTTTTCCTAAACTCTATCATCAATTGATATAACATAACAGCGATTTGGCCGATACCCTGTTCACAAAAGCTTTTGCATTTGCTGTTCTGAAGCCGTGGAGTCAGACGGGTAAAAAACTCTGCTCATGTGGTGTTCACGGGTTGTTCCATGTTATGGACCTCAGTCATCGTGAACTTGGTTTGCATGTAAATGCTACTCATCATCATGGGCCAGATAAGCAGCACAGTCTCTAAAGACTCCTTGCTTCTTTCTTTCCTTCATTCCTTCCTTCCTTCCTTCCTTCCTGTCTCAGTCTTGCATGGGCAACGTCCTCTAACGGCGCCAAAACAGCCGTTTCATTTTTACGCGCCGCTATGTACCATGACCCATAATAGCCTATTGATAATACTGAGTGGTTTGGTGACAATATAGAAACCTATTTACTCTCACTAGAATAAAAATCTGGCTTGGAGAAAAAAGGATGTTAAGCATACATACACCTATGAATGTTATCATCATGAAATGTTATCAACATGAAACATAATAGGCTAGTAGTTTAACATGGTGTACTAGAAACGAGGTAAGCTCCAAACACACTTCACATTCAGCGGTCAGATGTCGGGTAGGTCTGAAATAGAGCTGGGTAGTTAGCATGAGCAGCGATAGCCACCATGGCTGAATGGACAAAGAAAAGAGCGCCACCTACAGAAACTTAAACCTCATTAACAGAAAGCTCAGGAGGAAGACGTCACAGCACTGGACACACTGTTTGATTACCAAGTCAACTCTGGGAAGTACAGAAACACCACAGCGGTGAGCGTTTATCATCATATTTTTTGAGATATCAGGTGATATTGAAAGATACTGAATGATGTTTTTCACCTTAGAGCTGTTCTTCTACATATAAGGACATTTTTCCTCTTTCTCCCATCAATACATACACCAGTACAACTGAGCTGCATTTTGCCGCTGAGGTTTTCTCAGAAAGATTTTCTCGTGTCTTTAGTTTGTCAGATATTTGGTCACAGCTCTTTAAAGCTCTGTTCACACAAGTCTATGTAAATAACTTATTAACTTGAAAAACTATTTACTCCCCACTAGATCCCACTGTGACCTTTTCATCCACGCTGTTATTTCATTTTCATCATTTCACTGGATTACGTTAAATACTTACATGGAGGGCTTCACTAGATTACATCACTCAGAGACGATAGAAATCTCATTAACTCTCAATAACTTTCCAAACAAATGAATTTATTCAAGGCGGTTTATAGTTTTGGAATATAGGGGAGCTTATGCACATAATAAATCAGCTATGTTTCTCAATGAGGTGTCCCTTTAAGACTGTATCGAGCCTCATAAACACACACATGCACACTAAGTATATTTTTTTCATCTTTTCTGTCATTCTACTCGCCCATTGCCTTTCATGAAACCCATGTCTCTCCCCCCTCCTTTCTTGCTAACCACATGAACTCTCATAATTTCTTGACAAATTGCATTTCCACGGCTGTTTGTTAATTCTGATGAAAATGTCACTCAACCTGTCGTTCAAGAGCGCAAATTCCCATCATGCCCTATACTTCATATACATGTACGTCCAGTGTACACACACACACACACACACACACACACACACACACACACATACTGCAACCTATACGTTGAATGCAGGCGTGATTTGTTTTCATGAACAACACTGAAGTCAAACTATCAATCTCTTCAAAGCTGGACTGCTGCATAGAAGTTAAATTAAACACTGGTAGGCTGAACTCAGGATGCTCTACGAGTCCAACCTGTTCTGTGTGTGTGTGTGTGTGTGTGTGTTTCAGTGTATGTATGTCTGTATGTGTATGTGAAAGAAAGAGAGACAGAACTGGTTGGGTAGTGTGTTCTCACACGTTATGAGTGCAAAGTCTCTGCAGCAACACATCACACTTGCCTGCACTTTGACGATATCTGATTGGTTCAGGTACCGTGCGTCGTTTTTCTAGTCGTACTTAACAGTTGCAAGTACTTTCTAGCTTTACATGAGCACAAATCCGCTCGACGTACATAGTGCAGTAAAACTCTCAACACATTGTGCACAACAAAATAGCGATTTGTTGTAATGAACATTAGTAATGGACGTTCACTCTGTTATTGGTGAACAATTATCTATATAGTTTGACACAGTTACACAACAGATCTTGATCTAGTATAAGATCAATCCTGCATCTTGGATTGATCTTATACTGATCAGTGTTGGGGCTCATTACTCATTACGTGTTCATCGTCACAGTAACTCGTCACAGTACTTTTCCCTCTTACACCCCCCAAATTGGCGACTGCATCCTCTCTTGCCTCCAGAAATCAGGACGACTTAATAACCTCCCTCTGTTTGAATGATCAGGGGGCCCAAACAGCATTGATATCCAATGTTCTTGTCATCACTGGGCTTGATAAAATCAGAGTTTGTGGGAAAACGTTCCTGCCACTTCTCATCTCATAAACTATAGTGTGTGTGCATGGAGATGCGGGCGACGCATACTTTTTGGACAGATCGACTTCAATTAGATTTTTAGGTGGCGTGATAACAAAATAACAAACGTATTTTCTGATTGCTAATACGGTTTCTGAAATGTCCGACACCGCTCACACAAAAGCGGTAACCTTTGTGTCGTGGAGCTACTGAGTAACGCACCTAGGTTTACACCGCTGTGTTCGTGGCAGTGAACTTTAGCATGAGTTGTAGCAGCTGAGATGAACTATTGCTACCTCTGGCTACTCGTTAGCGCTTAGCTAATTACTGCTGCTTTGGGGGGGTAGAATGTGATGGGAGGAGCCAGGCTAATGAAGGATTAGACAGAGGTTGTTACGCTGTTTCCTTTTGATGGGATTACTGCGCCAAAGGCTATAGGCTGGCTGGCTTTTAATGATGGTCGTTCTGGTGTCATTGGAAACAACACCAACTATATGAGTGGCCGTGGGCAGGAGTTCAAGGGAGGAGAGGAGAGGAGAGGAGAGGAAAGGAGAGGAGAGGAGAGGAGATGTGCAATGACACTGCGAGGTTTAGTTAATTAACCCCCATTTTGCACCGCGGCTGCTCTCTGCCATCACCTCTCCCTGGGAGACATTAAAGGGGCGTTTCACTGAAAACACTGCTGTACCAATACTAAGATTTCACACCGCCAAGTATCCAGAGCATCTGAAAAATTCTAGTGCGCGCCCCACCAACAAACTATGAAAATGAAATGAGTAAAAAAAGGTCTATACGTATTGTGCATTCGGGGCTTGTCATGGTGGCTCAGTTCTCAGTGATATGCAGACGAGCTTATAATTTCAGCTCTGGTGATTCTCGGAACAGGATGAGTCACACCTACCCAAGTTCAACCTCTATTACGCCTCGTTTTCAGAGCTAGATTTGGAGAACTTGAGAGTGAATTACTGCACATTTGGAAGACTACTTAGGGAATATTGTCTTTGTCGCGCCCTCTAACTCCAATTTTGTGATTTTTGCTTGTGTCCCCCACAACAAGTGATCACACACAGAAACACTCACAAAGCCAAATATTAAAAATGGACTGTAAAATGTCAAACGTGCACGGAGGTCAAAAGGAAAACCAACCAGTTCTTGGAAAAAAAACAGCTTTTTGGATATACAATGCTTCTTGCTAACAGGTACAATATTCACTACTGCTATAATATTGGACAGAGAAATACAAGGTGCATCACCACTAGTTGAGTTAAAGTGTTTTAGGATGGATTTTTCCTTTCACTTCAATTGAATGAATACTCGTTCCTCTATGGGCTGAGAAAATTCTATAACCCTCGGGTTTATGAAACCTTTTCAAAAACCAATTAGACAAACTGCGAGGCCGTCAAGCTAAAAACAACAAGTTGACATTTTGGAGATACAAGGTTTTTCACCCGGCAGTGACATGCCTGTAGGTATGCCTGCACCAGAGCTGGTGATACATACTACAGTTCCATATCATTGGTAGATTGTATACTAAGATGAGTAAGTGTACAAGCCAACATGAACATATAGAGCATGGCTGTGGTTGGACTAATATGGTGAAACGTTATGGTGGTGCCATAGCAACCGGGGAAGGCTCCTCCCCATTAGGGTCCTAAGGAGAGAGACAAGGATGCTCAGTTCATCAGCTCAACTGACTCAACAAAATGACTCCGCATGCCACTGTTGGTCAATATTTACATTATGGATGTTGTCTTTAGCTTTGTATGTATAGCACTCATCCTCTCTCTCCCCCTCTCTCTCTCTCTCTCCCTCTCTCTCTCCCCACATGGCGTGCGTTGGGCGCATCAGTGACAGGCTTGTCCAGGGAGTAAATTTGCCCTCTTTGTTGTGTTTTGGGGGGCTTTAATTTTGCTGCTGTTCGAAAATTACCCATAATTGCAGCCTGCAAATGCTTATGCCTCTCTTTCTCCTCTTGAGCTACTCTCCAGTGTACACTAGCTGTACACCCCAACATACACACACACACACACACACACACACACACACACACTGCCCGCTACACAGCTAAAATGGTTTCCACCAAGGATAAACCCACATATTCTCACTGTCACACATGGACACACTGACACACACACACACACACACACACACACATGCTCGCGTACACACACATCTGTCTACCCTGAGGTTGATAATGAGGCTGGGAAAACATGATTTATGTTTCATAGTTCAATCTAATTGATTTGATTAATCACATTCTTTCTTGACTAATTAAATTACCACAACAGATTACAGAGTATTTGGCCACAAACAAGCCCAGCAGTCACGCTGTTTGTTTTCAGCTACGAGTTACAGTACATGTTACTGAAAAACTACCAACATTCAGTATTCATTAGTAAAGAATTTGAGATTTCCACGATGACGATGATAAAATGTGTCCATGTGCAGCTAGTCGTCTTGTATGAAACAATACATGATGTCCTTTCATATAGATAATAGATGCTAACATGTGTCCACATATTTTGCTCACAATTGCATATATATTATATACTATATATAGTATAATAGTTCTGTGTATATGGAT
The DNA here is from genome assembly GCA_034670385.1 of Hoplostethus mediterraneus. NCBI lineage: Eukaryota > Metazoa > Chordata > Actinopteri > Trachichthyiformes > Trachichthyidae > Hoplostethus > Hoplostethus mediterraneus. The sequence goes on from JAXDDW010000008.1 coordinate 11,927,520, forward strand.
CATCTTTGCACATTAAATGCTAAACGACTGTAATGTAATATCTGTGTGTATGATGACAAGATGCTAATGTATGATGTGTATACCTGCCAATTATACCTGATATGATGATATATGACAATGTGGATATAGTATGTGAGTTATTATTGTAGTGGTATATCACAGTAAGTGTTGCTAGTCAGCTTGTTTACATGCTGTGTGGCCTGGATATAGATTAGCTGACCTCTCTTATCCAAGCTTAGGGTGCTTTGTGTTGAGCTACAGTATGAAAACAACTTATTTTAAACCAAAGTGCCAGATGGAATTGTGTAATGCTGTTATCACATCCCAGATTTCACATATATTAAACACTGCAAACGTTTTTTTATGTGTGGCATTTCTACTTTATTGGTGTGTACAGTTCAGAGAGCGTCGCGTTGAGAGTCCCAGTGAGAATGGGAGAGAGAAGATGCCGTGCAATAGAGGTCATGTGTAGGATATGAACCCATGACAATTACATGGCATGGACACCACAGCGCTATGTTATTTTCATCAGTCACACTGTCTGGAAGCTGGAAGTCATCCATATATCGACTTGGCTGTTTTTAAGAAATCTCTTTTCGGCATGTTGAGACACCAGGCTGCTGAGAGCCCGTGACTAAGACAGTTGTGGCCCTGAGAGGGAAAATAAATTCTGTGAGCGCAGCATGAGGAAAAGTGAAAGAATGAAAAAAGAAAAAAAGGAAAATACAGGGAGCATGGGACTTGTGAAGTTTAGAGGTACAGGGGGACCTTATAAAGTGGACGAAAGAGTGTGAAGATAGAGAACATAAAGGGAGAGAGGGGGATAGGGAAGATTGGAAGGGAGAGCGACGCCAAATAGAAGACAGATTGGTCTGCAGAAAGTGGAGAACAGGGAAAGGAAAGAGAGAGGAAAAACAAACACATTTAAGAGAAAGGAAAGAAGGAGAACAAGAGAGAAGGAGATAGAGAGAAAGGGAGAGAGTAGGAAAGAGAGAGGGAGCAGAGAAGGGGAGAGAAAGAGAGAGAGAGTAAAGAGGTCATGGAGTGGTTATGAAACCAACTCTGACCTAATCTGGCGTGTTTATGACTGTGTGTTTTCTCTCTTTTTTTTTCCAGGCACTGAGATGCAGGCTGGAATTAGACTGGGTGGTGGCTTAGGATCAGCTCAGAGAGAAGAGACAGGCAGACAGAGACAGAGACAGGCAGACAGAGAGAGAGAGACAGGCAGGCAGAGACAGAGACAGAGAGACAGACAGGCAGACAGAGAGAGAGACAGAGAGACAGGCAGACAGAGAGAGAGAGAGACAAAGAGAGACAGACAGGCAGACAGAGAGCGAGACAGAGATAGAGAGAGACAGGCAGACAGAGAGAGAGAGAGAGAGAGAGAGACAGACAGACAGGTGGACAGAGAGACAGACAGACAGATAGAGAGACAGAGAGACAGAGAGACAGACAGACAGACAGAGAGACAGGCAGACAGAGAGAGAGACAGGCAGACAAAGAGACAGACAGTGAGAGAGACAGGCAGACAGAAAGACAGACAGAGAGACAGACAGAGAGACAGACAGTGAGAGAGACAGGCAGACAGAGAGACAGACAGGCAGACAGAGAGAGAGAGACAGACAGACAGACAGACAGAGAGAGAGACAGGCAGACAAAGAGACAGGCAGACAGAGAGACAGACAGACAGAGAGACAGACAGAGAGAGAGACAGACAGACAGACAGAGAGAGAGACAGACAGACAGAGAGACAGACAGAGAGGCAGGGTGGGTCACAAGCCGCTTCCATTCAGATGCACCAGCAGCTCTTGAGCCCAAATCACAGCAGGCCTGTAATCATTAACGGGTGAAATCAGCACGATGAAGAGCGAGTTGTTGAGAGGAGGTGAGGGGAACAAAACTATCACCGCAAAAATACTTTCTTTCATTTAGATGTACTTTTTTACTCATGGTGTATGATTTAGCTGCTCAACCTCTCTCTCTCTCTCTCTCTCTCTCTCTCACCCTCTCTCTCTCTCTCTCTCTCTCTCTCTCTCACACCCTCTCTCTCTCTCTCTCTCTCTCTCTCTCTCATCCCTCTCACCTCCTGTCTTTGTCTATGGCTCTCATCTGATACTCCAGCCATGCTTTACACTGAATTATAGATTTGACACCATATTCCAGTTGACCTGTAGCACCGCTCAGAGTGAGGAGTGCTGCGTTCCCTGCTGTGTCATCATTGCATATGGATTGTACACGGGAGTCGGTGATCCCGTCCTCGTCACCACTAAACCGCGGACTAAGTGACACTAATACTTATTTAATATGTTAATCTTTCAAAGGAAAAAAATCCACCCTAAAACAGAAGTGGCGCGTTATCCTGTCTGTTTCTGAACGGATCAATTAACGTTTGCTGAACATGAACAACTCCCTCTGTAAGCTAGACAAAAAACAGGCTAATCTTCGGTGTTATCAAGATCCCAGGAGTTGCTCCACTGACAATTTAATAAGAGGCTGAGGAATCTTTTTGTTTGAGCGTTTCCACCCAAATCAGACTGATCTCATAGCAGTTGTACACGTTCTGGATGAAAAAATACACCCACATCTCTGGAAAATCACTCTGGCTAATGCCACAGCGTCCACAAAGTTGGCCTATTCACAGGTAATGGACGAGCTCCAGAGAGTTACTTGATAACGTCACAGGCTGCAGTCCTGGCCGCCTCGCTTCCAGCGCCGCCAGAGACTTGTTCATTTCTGTAATCCAGAATAAACTTGGGAGTTATATATGATGACATCGGCATATCTGTTTTTAATATACATTTATAATATATATCTCTAATATATATATAATAATATATATCTCTAATAATAATAATATATACCTCTAATATATATCATAATAATATATATCTCTATATATATATAAGAATATATATCTATGATATATCTGTTTTATAATTCACACAGCAGACTGGACCCCAGTGCAACATAATGGAGTCATAGTTGAACTAAGATGTAGAAAACAAATAGAACAGAACACAATAGAACACAATAGAACACAATAGAATAGAATAGACCAGACCAGACCAGAACAGAACAGAATAGAATAGAATAGAATAGAATAGAATAGAATAGACCAGAACAGAACAGAATAGAATAGAATAGAATAGAATAGACCAGCCCAGCCCAGACCAGACCAGACCAGAACAGAACAGAATAGAATAGAATAGAATAGAATAGACCAGACCAGACCAGACCAGAACAGAACAGAATAGAATAGAATAGAATAGAATAGAATAGAATAGAACAGAACAGAACAGACCAGAACAGAACAGAACAGAACACATAACTGAATAGAACACAACAGAACAGAATAGAGTGGTGTATCTAAACAGGCTGAGCATGCGGTGAATGCGAAGTCATCGCAGCAGCGTGATAAGTGGGTTATCGTAACAGTGACATGTTCTGGAAAGGAACCAAATGTACTCCGTTCATTTGTCATCACAACCTCTCAACGCGTTGTGATTATATCAGCTCAGGGATCACGCCAAGCCCATGTAATATAAACCTGCTGTTGTGCCTTGTTCAAGAACCACAATTCATTAATGAACCTGATAGTGTGTGTGTGTGTGTGTGTGGGCATGAGAGAGAGAGCGAGAGAGAGAGAGAGAGAGAGAGAGAGAGAGAGAGAGAGAGAGAGAGAGCGAGAGAGAGAGTGTTGTGTAAGCAAGCGTGTGTGTGTGTGTGCGTGTGTGTGTGTGGTTATGGGGACATCAAGTGAGGTATCTCCATAACACTACTAATTCCCTGTGTGTGTTGTTGTGTTTCTGTGTGTGTGTGTGTGTGTGTGTGTGTGTGTGTATTTCTCTATTTCTTCCTTCTTCCCGCTGTGTTGCTCCTCCTCTAACTCTAACTCTGCTCCAGTCCTTTCCCCCTCTTTCTCTTTCCCAGTCTGTCTCAGTCTTCACCAGTCTGTCCTGTTCCCTGTTTCCTTGCATCCCCCTTTTTATTCCCTCCAGTTGTCAAACTTGTCTCAGCAAATCAGACGCTCTCTCCCCCCCCTTCAGTATCCAAGCGAAAATTGTCCTGCAGTCATCCATCAAAAGTTCACGGTCTGTGTTGACAAGGACCCCACCCTCACTCGAAAACAATAAAAATTAAAACATCTCAAGCTGCCAGCTCAAATGGAAGTTTGGTAGATATGTGTGGGCCGTTTTTTGTGTGTCAGATCTTTCAGGTCCGGCAGCTTTCAGGGAGAGAGAGGCTCACCAAGTCCTGCTTCCTCTGTCCTCTCCTTCCATCTGACTGCTGCTCACGGGCGTCTGCTTCACTTACTGGTGAACGAGGCGAAAACACTCGACGTCTCCACCTCTGCACGTCTGTTGACAGCCCCACATATTGTTTATGACGTTTGCACCCTGATGGAAAATTCAGATGTGTATTGAATATTTCTTTGCCATAGTATTATTTCGTCTCCCCAGTAGAAACATTAAGCCCGCTACCGTCCGACAGCGAGACTAAAATGTGTCTGTCGCGCGTGGATGTACTTCACACTGGCCTGGTTTCAGTGTGTTAGTATCATGTGCTGTTTACTGCAGCGCTGAGCAGGGAAAAGGCCAACTAAACTACCTTCAGGTTTTCTGTCTTCTCCCTTACAGGGCCTCTTCAACCCCCGCCCCCTGTTCTCACACACACACACACACACACACACAGATATGCGCACACACAAGGATGCACTAAGACATTGCTGTGTTCGCAATCTGTAAGTGTAGGCACACACGCACTCACAAAGACACATAATAACACACACCCGCACGCACACACGCACACACACACACACACACACACACACACACATACAAACACATTCCTACCCGCTCGACTGAGACGGCATGTGAACAAACCACAGGCAGGGAGAGGTAGAGAAGGCCAGGCCTCCACTCTTCCTGATTACTGCAGGAGAGGAGAGGAGAGAGGCTGCTGCCAGCTCCTCTCACAATGTCCTGCACACACCCAACACACACACACACACACACACACACACACACACACACACACACACACACACAGAGAAACAATAAATCTCACTGCTGCCTGCTATACTATGTATGAAGGCAGACAGTAGAGCATGCTACCACACAAATGCACGTTTAAAGAATCAGACGTTCGCTGGCTCACTCACGAACGAACGCTTTCACAGAGATACAATTGCCAAAGCTGTTGACAGACCCAGGCACCCACCTAGACCACACACACACACACACACACACACACACACACACACACACACACACACACACCTTTCGGTCTTAAAATACACAGGGTGAGATACATTAATGCTTTTACAGCTCCCACTCTCGGACAAACATTTACACTGGCTCCCCTTCTTCCACACCTCCCCACCCTCTTAAACTCCTGTTCTAACACCCCTGTGTTTATGGAGCCACCCTCTCACACACACACACACACCCCGCTCTCACACACACACACACACACACGTGTTACACTCAAACATACTCACACACACACCCCACGTCACACACTGCCATGAAACATCTGTATGTTGCGCCCATTCAACATGCAAGCACACACAGAGACGCACAAACACACCTGGATATACAACACACTGTCATGTTGACAATGCAATATGATGCACAATAGTAAAGCATCCCTATTATTTTAACACACACAACCACACCCAGACACACACACACACACACACACACACACAATACACACTGTCCATACTGATCTTGTTAACTTGATATGATGTACGTGTAAAGGCGTCCCTGTTATGCTGAAACATAAAAACATTGTTCCGCACCTCAGCGGCCATGAATGTGCACACAGTTGTGACTAGGTAGATTAACACATAGCATGTAATACGCCGTGTCAAAACAATAGCTTTGTGATCGCTGAATGGGCGTCTGTTCACTGCACTGGCAAAGGAATAGGTGCCAGGGTGCGCACACACACACACACACACATACTGACTGTTAGTGCGAGCCAGCTCTCTGGTGTAAAATGGACTGTAAAATGTCCTCTCAAGCATTGATGTCTCCCAATAAAGCATTTGCTCCAGACGGGACTCCCTCCATCCAGGAGCTTCGTCTGGCTCATCAGCGCTGAAAAACAGAGCTTCCTCTCACGGGCTCTCATGTCTCCCTTGGTTCCCCATGTCTACTCTGGTGCTCCTCTGAGTACCAAAGTCAGTTCCTCTTCCTACTGGTACCACAGATCTATCTCTATGTCTAATTCTCCGTCTCTTTCCCCCTCAATCACTTTACTTTCTCTCCTTTCTCTTCCCCGTCTCTCTATTGGAAAGAAAATGCCTAATTTTAGTCCGTTAAAATAACTCAAGAGGCATCTCCATCTTCCCATAGTCATGAATACATATTGGGTTCTCAGAGATGGAAGGTTGTTGAAAGTCTGACTTGTGAGCAGAGGGAAAAGGCCGACGGGGAGAGCGGTGAATGGACCAGTTAAATGCCCGGTGTCTTCTGGAGGCAGGCTGGAGCTCGGCATCATGCGGGGGTAATGCGGCTCTAGAAGAATATCTGCTTTCCTATCGCTCATGCGTGCTGCTATTTGCATCTTTATTGCAGACATAGAAATGCATTTGGTTGAGAGGTTTCTAAACTCTTTCTCTCTCTCTCTCTCTCTCTCTCTCTCTCTCTCTCCTGCACCTCACCTCAACTCACCCACCTCAAAAAATTTCCAAAGTCCTTCCAACAATATTTCTTTTGATATTCTTTCAGTTCTTTTGTCTGTAATATATGAATGTACTCCCCCGCTATTCTCCCCCTCTATCTATTCCACTTTCTTTCTTTTCCTTTCTGTCTTTCTTCTCTAATGCATCTTTTATTGGGTGTCCCTCTTCTTTTTTTATCAGCGGTCCAGAAACTGTGACATTAATGTGAACTGCTCTTTTTTTTTGAGTTTCACTCCCCATTCTCTATCACTGTAGCCGCCTGCCCGTTCACCAGCAGGGCGCCGTACGGGGTCAGCCCGAGCTCTCTGTCACCATTCATAATTCTCATATTAGCTAACAATGAAACTTCATATCTGGCAACGATCCCTGCCTTTTTATAATACGGGAAATTGCTGCTCTAGGTAGCCACATACAAAGAAAATGTCTGGATCTGAATCAGTGGGAATCATTAAAGCAGATGGAATATCTAGCTAACCATTGTTTTATGAAAACATTTAATTTGTCATGTACAAGTGACAGTGATGTTCATTTGAACAGGTACGTATGATTGCTCTTCCTCCCTCTCTCTCAGTGATGATGAGTGTACTTGAACCTCTAATGACCACAGAACGTTTCTCCTCCCACTGCTAAGTCTTCTCAAACCTGGAATCTGAACCTGTGTGTGTGTGTGTGTGTGTGTGTGTGTGTGTGTGTGTGTGTGTGTGTGTGTGTTTGTGTGTGTTTGTGTTAACAGACGCAGCTTCTGACTGATCTGTTTAAAGACACACCAGCCACTCTGATTACCGTCTCCGTAGCCAGCCATAAATAATGAGATTTAGCTCAATTAGGATCCTCTTGAGGTGTAAAACAAGTGGAGAGGCTACAGTTAGGCCCCGGTAATCCACACACCTCCTGCTCGGCCCGCTAGTGGATTACAACCCCGGGGCCACTGTTTATCCTTTACGTAAACTAGCTGCTGTGTGCGTGGCGCTGAAGCCGCAGAGCCGAGCGAGGGGCGGACCGGAGCAGCCTGATAGCATCTGATCTCTCAGCTGCTTGACGAACAACAGGACACTCAGGCTTCCTCCTTCCCCAGCAGCAGCAGCAGGCAGCACCACCAATACTCCATCCATCTTCTGGCTCTGGAGTCTGGATCTTTATCGCCACAGCTCAGACACGGGGAGTGGAAGGCCAATTCAATCTCAGTCATATCTGTTGAAAAATGTGATGCTGTCACCTTGTGCGGTGGGTGGTAGGCTGCAGGAGGCGTGCGAGACATATGTGCAACATCATATCGATAAGCAGGGAATCCCGCGCATAACCCGCGACATGCAAGCATAACATAATGCAACATAAAGTCAGGGCAGCCGTGTTTACTGCCAGCTAGGAATCGACACAGTTTTGTTCGTTGCCAAAGACAAACACGTTTTACTGGCCAGACAAGTGCTTTAGGACACTTTTATATCAACAACATTCCTCTGTGTTCGGTAATGCCTCAAAAAAAAAATCATCATTACATGGAACCGTGGGCAGAAAGTGACGGTCTCTCCAGTCTGCACTGCATCCTTAGAGCGATTACAATTACATTACAATTACATTTACAATTTCTGCCGGTTAGCAGAGGTACAGAAAACGTACGTATCCTAACGAGCTTCGTAATACAACGGAGAGAGAGGGGGAACCAGACCTATGAGAACGCTATCACAATACCAGACGTGACACTGAACCACAGGAACGGTCTTTAACATTTCTAAGATGACACATGCTGAATCATCATGCAATTCCACAAATTGCCTGCCAGTCAGAACACCGTGCATATCCCCGTCTGTCCTGGCTGACTGGCAGCTGCAAGCCTCTGCAGGTGAAAGGACTGTGAACTTCACCTCCGAGGTTTGACAACACCACCGCAGCTATGTCACAGAAACCTCGGGTTTTGCAGGAGGGGAATGGAATGTCTCCCGGAGAGGTGTGGCCTGTCTGTCTGCCGGTCGGTCTTTTGGGCTTCCATTTTATGGAGTGTTGGTGAGGCCGACGGAGATATGGTTTCACTCCCCTTGGCGGAGACAGGCCGCGCTGCTGACAGCAGGTTTTATTTGATGTGGACGTCCCGTGTTGGGTTTCAGCGCTGGCTTCAACATATGATCTCCATTATGACCAGAGGGGGGGAACGCACGCTGGTGGAGGACTGGTGACTCTGGGCAAAGAGATGAAGGGATGGAAGGAGGGAAGGGATGGAGGGATGGAGGGGAGGCGCTACAGCCAACAGATGCAGAGTGGTGTGGAGGGAGGGAGAAATGTAGAGGTAGAGAGAAAGGGGGATCAGGTGGATAGGAAGGGAAGAAGGGGTGGAATGGAGTAGAAATTATTTTAAAAAAGGGAAGGAAGAAATATAAAAATGGAAGACGTGAGATAATAGAGATGTGAAGGAATGAAAGGGGTGAGGGAGAACGGAGAGGTGGATGTAAGTGTTAACACGGAGCAGTTCTGGATGAACGGTCAGGTCCAGACTCCTTCACACCTGTAGAGGATAAAGCCACACACCACACAGTACACGCATCAAGTCTGCAGATTTTTCCACTGCAGTATGAATTTTTCCATTTAATACAATACATCATATAACGCATCAGTGAGTTGGCTTGATCCCAGGGTCTTGGGTGTTTTGATACACAGAAGTAATGTTAAATTAAAGATATGAGTTTTCCTCGGGACACCAGTGATACCTGATAGTCTGAAGGTGGAGATCCTGTTATTAGAAAAGTTTACATCTTCAAGCTAGGACTAGAGATGTTTTTGATATTATTATTTCTATAAGATGTCTTTGAAAAGGAAATTCCCTACGTGGCCAAAAGTATGTGGACGCCTGCTCATCGAACATCTCAATCCAAAACCACGGGCATTGATATGGAGTTGGTCCCCCCCTTTGCTGCTATAACAGCCTCCACTCTTCTGGGAGGGATTTCTACTGGATGTTGCTGCTGATTTGCTTCCACTCAGCCACAAGAGCATTAGTGAGGTTGGGCACTGATGTTGGGTGATGAGGCCTGGCTCCCAGTCGGCTCCCGGTCGGCTCCCAGGCTCCCAGTTGGCTCCCTGGCTCCCAGTCAGCATTCCAGTTCATCCCAAAGGTGTTGGATGGTATTGAGGTCAGGGCTCTGTGCAGGCCAGTCAAGTTCTTCCACATCTCAACAAACCATTTCTGTCTGGACCTCTCTTTGTGCACAGGGGCACTGTCACGCTGAAACAGGAAAGGGCCTTCCCCAAACTGTTGCCACAAAGTTGGAAGCTCGTCTAGAATGTCATTGTATGTTGTCGTGTTAAGAGTTCTCTTCACTGGAACTAAGGGGCCCGAACCATGAAAAACAGCCCCAGACCATTATTCCTCCTCCACCAAACTTTACAGCTGGCACTATGCATCCGGGCGTTCAGGTAGCGTTCTCTTGGCATCGGCCAAACCCAGACTCGTCCGTGGGACTGCCAGATGGTGAAGCGTGATTCATGGCTCCAGAGTTCGCGTTTCCACTGCTCTAGAGTCCAATAACGGTGAGCTTCACACCGCTCCAGCCAGAGGCAGTTTGGATCTCGGTAGTGAGAGTTGCAACCGAGGACAGACGATTTTTACGTACTTCAGCACTCGCCGGTCCCGTTCTTGTGTGGCCTACCACTTGCTCCTAAACATTTCCACTTCACAATAAAAGCACTAACAGTTGACCGGGGCAGCTCTAGCAGGTCAGAAATGTGACATACTGATTTGTTGGAAAGGTGGCACACCATGACAGTGCCACTTTGACGGTCACTGAGCTCTTCAGTACGGCCCATTCTACTGCCAATGTTTGTCTATAGAGATTTCATGGCTGTGTGCTTGATTTTATACACCTGTCAGCAACGGCTGAGGCTGAAATAGCTTCATCCACTATTTAGAAGGGGTGTCTGCATACTTTTGGCCATGTAGTGTATATGCATTATCAAGGATGCAGTGCAGATTGGAGAGACTGTCACTTTCGGGCCATGTTTTATTCATGAAATAGAGTTTTCTCACCTTATTGACGTAATAGACCATAAACCTTTACTATCTAAACACATGGCATGTATTATCTATTACATGAAAACATGGCTCTTTCAAGATATTAAAACAATGTAATACTATGTTTAATTGTTTTTGTTTTGCTCAGCAATGGTTCACAAATTAGCCATCTTTTTAGTAAATAAATCATTGTACGGCTGCACTGATGGAGGATCTTGAAATCAATGGCTAAATCTTTACAGTTTAAGTCTTTGCATTTTTTAGAAAACTAGATCCATGACTTTAGCCAGGCCTATTTTTAATTACAATGTTAAAATATCACAAGTCTTGTATCTCCACCACTCTATGAGTTTAACTACTAAAACAAGCATTTCTCAGCATACTGGAAATTAAACAACATCACAAATTAATTAGATACAAATGCTAATCTGAAACAATATTTTATTTTGGTTAGTGAAGCCTGATCAGACCTTGGCATAACACCCCAAACGGTTGCTCAACTCACTGCCTGTAAACACAGTCTCTCAAAACTTTGAATATGTTCGACAGATAACAGGTTCAAGGTGTTAGACAGCATCAGTGCAGTACCAGAGAAGCTTGTTTAAAGGGGCTGGTAGACTGATCGGCCATTTACGTTGCACACGCTGTGAAAGGTCAAAAAGATTAGTGACTTAACTATGGTGAACAGAGGGTTTGTTAAACAAATTTATTAATTCTGTGTATGGGTGTCTAATAAGTCGGAGGGCGGATAAATGACTTTAGGAATATGCATGTATTACTGACATCGCACAAAGACCGCCCATCACTGTAATATATTACCCCCATCCATCAAATTATTGTCAAACTAAGTAGAGTGATAATTACACGATACAAACGGAGGTTGTGATGACAATAATATTAGTAAAACATTCAAAATGTTCAGTAACAATGACAATGACTTTTGCTGACAGTTAGGAATCAAAATCCAAATAGATACCATTGGTCTCATATATGACCTTCAGTTGGCCTAAAATTTTAGACTAACAGCAAAAAATAATTCCACATTATTGTGTGTAATTTCACATCGTGTAGTGTTGAAAACAGGCTATTATTATCGTTTACGTGGAGGATAGCCTAGCATATGTAATTCTCCAATAATGGGACTGAGTTGCGTAGCCTCCTATCTTTTCCTGTGTTGATAATAACTTAACTCTATCACCAATGTGTTCAATAATTTGATGGAAGGGGGAAAAAAATCCCACTTATTGTATTTAACTGTTTTGGGGCCTCTCTCTCCGTTAAATTGAGCTTGCACACTATTCTATAATTCCTCCTTATCGGCCAGAGGCTTTAGTTATTTACTTTAAAATGGACTAATTTCTTATTCCAGCGGAGGGGGGTACCAGCCGCTGACTTGAACAGCTGCTTCATGACCCAAAAAACTGTCAGTCTTTCCCTGGAATAAATTGTGGAATGTTCCATTTCTCAGAGCAGGGGGAGATCGTCTGTGAGAGGCGACAAATCCGGCAAAAAACGGAGTCGTTTGTAAATTTTCACGTAACAAACACGCTCATATGTTTTACTAAAATGAGCGGTTCGTCTTGTGTACGGTTTATTGGGGGTAGGTGGCGAATTAGACTCGATGTTTCTAACGCTCACCCCCGCTCTTGAGAGCACAGATTCGTGTAGGCTCATAGTAGAATCAATTCACAGAGAGGGCAACTTGAAACCGGCGACTCATGCCTGTGCGCTTAGTTTGGAGAGAGTGGCGTGTCGGGCAGCTTGGAGTTTAATAGTCCGGGTAGCATCCGTGCTGTATGTACATGTCTGTCTACCCATGTGTACGTGCATGGCGGTATGGCTAATATGTGCTCGGAATTTTTATTTCAACGTGTTTTAAACCAATTAGATTTCATCTTTGTAGATTCGTGGTGAAATAAAGTGCTCCAAGTTCACTGTCTCGTGTTTCGCTGTGTGCGTGTGTCTGTCTGTGTCTGTCCGTGTGTGTGTGTGAGAGAGAGAGAGACAGAGAGAGACTGACAGATGGACTGTGTGCGTCAAAAAAAAGAGAAGAAAGCGCGTGCTCAGGTAACACAGGACCAACTTTTCTCCGTGTCACTCATATAAGCACATCTGACACTTATCACATTCATATTGACACTTGTCACACACAGTTGGCATATCATAAATGCCTGCAAAGTTGACAGACTTCACGTGCAGCTCCTCTGTTCTTTGCCCCTTGTGCACAAAAGATAGAAGCCACCAATCATCCTTCAGCTAAATGAAACAGTTAACTACCCAAACAGTTAACCCATTCTCTGTTATTTCAGGAAAAACAGGCTCACTAGTTCAGCGTTGGGTACTTTTCATACATTACATTTATTTTTGGTCTCACTTATTCAAGGCTCTCTCTATATCTGTAAGAGAAATCATGTTCAAGGCCAGTTCACACATCCCTACCCATGATGTCCTCTCCATTTCTACTCGGGTCACTTTCTTGTACAGGACATGTGGCATTAACACATTACATTTACGCCTTATTGGTGAATTCTGCACCTTTTCTGACTAAATTATTGACAAATATACAGTTTCCAATCAATTCTAGTGATGAACTCTCTTTCTCCCTCTCTAACTCCACCTCTCTGACTGTCGCTCCTCTCTCATTATTCTGTTCATTTCCACAGTCAGTCACATCCAGTGGTGCTCTGTGCTCCGTGTGTGTGTGTGTGTGTGTGTGTGTGTGTGTGTGTGTGTGTGTGTGTGTGTGTGTGTGTGTGTGTGTGTGTGTGTGTGCGTGCGTGCGTGCATCAGTGGTGGCGGCTTGTTTAATGCACTGCAGGTTGGCTCCTGCAGCAGGTCTGGCCAGATAAGAGCAGCACAGCTTTCTGCTGGGAGGGAGAGAGAGGGGGGGGGGAGAGAGAGAGAAGGAGAGAGAGAGAGAGAGAGAGAGAGAGAGAGAGAGAGAGAGAGAGAGAGAGAGAGAGAGAGGAACATTGCCTCTTCACCCCCAGGAACCATTAAACTATAATGCTTGGGCCACCAATGTTCAAACCTAGATCCATAGCTCCCCCTGTGGATGGTTAACTGAGTAGCAGCCACATTTCTGGAGTCCTTGTTATTGGTGTGCTGTATATTTGCACCCCACTGTTGAATGAGGCACTTGTGACAATGGTTTAGTGTTAACTGGCTGAAACGTTGAGCAACTCTCTTCCTTTGCAATGTAACATAAACACAGAGAGAAAGCTGAGAGACAGAAAGAGAGAGAGAGAGAAAGAGAGAGGGGTGAAGGTAAACTCAATTAATTAGTCACTCTCTTGTGACATGAAAAACAAAATATCACTTAGTCTATGAAGAACGAGGCGTGAGGACCCACGCTGGGCTCTGGGTTGGTGAGCAGGGACGCCAGGTTCAAAGCCTGTAGGGCAGAACGGCCGGACGGTCATCCATACTGCGTTAAAACTACAGACTGTGCTCTCAGGTTATAATTGTCAGCTTGTGTGACATATGCGTGCTGCCTGAGCCCGAGGCTGTAAAGGCCATAAAATCACAGTTTATCTCTCACTGTGTCAACAGACAGAGAGACCGACTGAGAGAGGGAGACAGCGGGGCCCAGGTTGAAAACACCCTGCTCCCATTCCTTTTGTTTCTCTTCCTCCGCCATGTCAACGGGGGAAAAAAAGTCCCTGTCTATTTTTAGCCAGATCAGGTAAAGACAATGTGGTTTGACGTCCCCAAGAGAGTCTCTCTCTCTCTCTCTCTCTCTCTCTCTCTCTCTCTCTCTCTCTCTCTCTCTCTCTCTCTCTCTCTCTCTGTCTCTCTCTCTCCAGCCAGCTCATTGTTATCAATGGGAGCCCAGCTGCTGCCAACCTCATTCATTGCAGATAGAGAGAAGGCCAGCCGGGTCAAGTTATTGAAGTGGCACTACAGTAGAATATGCAGGCAATTTTTCTCTCTTTACCTAAAGCATCTAAATGTATGGGGAGGTGGTCAGAGCGTCCATGCAGCCCACGCCCCCGGTGCGCTGGGTGAATAGGAATTTGGAGACACTGTTTGCACCCTTCACCCGCTCAACAGGTTGGAGAATTTGCCTTTGCCTGAAGAGATTCATGCTCCAAAAGGTAGAACAAAGGTGGCCGCCAGCCTGCCAGTCCACCCAGACTATTCAGTTTCAGGCTCCTCCAGGTTAAAGAAGCATGAACTCAAAAGCCAGGCAGGTACACTTGAACTCCCTCTTCTTCAGTTCCCTTTCACTTCAACAACTAAGGCTTGCCTATCAGTGCTATCTGCCACTATCAGCACTATCACCCACCGTCTGTCTGCACTCACTCCAGTGTTGAAGGGAGAACCTCTGTGTTTTGTGTTGTGCGCTCAACACCCGCTCGCTCGCAGATCTGAGATGACCGGCGATGGCGTCGTAACGTGTAACATAATGTGTAGAGGTGTTGGCATTGAATGTGTGAGAGGGGAATACCCTACGTCTTCTCCTGGATGATGTGTCACAGCCGACAAAAGGGAGGCATCTTTTGATATGTGCCGTCACGTTTTCCCCTCTTTCACACAGCCAGCCAGCATGTCACTGGAAGGTCTGTCACGTTTCATCACGTATTTATTATATCTGGTCTGTTTTTGACTCAAATTTCCACATATTTAGACAATAAAGTTTATATTCTATTCTATTGTTATGTATTTTGTCAAGATTTAAGTTACCTACCATCCTTTTAAACAATAAAAATACCATAATCTGTTTTAATTTTCATCATTTTGCAGGTTTTTCAAATCTTCAACAGTTCAGCGTGGAGAGAACATCTTATTAGAGTATGATGCTTGAATTTGCTAACTTAGTCTGGTCACGGTACTAAATTGTTTTTCCAAAAATTGATGGAAAATAACTCTTGAATTTCCTTAACTCAGTTAGGAACTTCATTACATGCTATCATTTAGGCGGGCAGGTGCTAGATGGGAAAGCAATCGTCACAGCGGCAACATTTTTGCTTTCGCTTGATGCCGCAGCTCTTCATCTGCAGCCATTTTCAGGAGGTCATTTGTCATCCCTTTTTATGCAAACATTCAGCTTAATTCATTTGGGGAGACTAACCGTCCCCGAGTAGATCCCAGCCATTCTTTCTCCTTGCTAATTTCTCCAGCACGTGGGAGCTCTGTCTGTAGGTACTCTGTCAAGGTAATAGTTCAGAGCAGTGGGCTGATAATTGTCTCTCAAATTAACATGAATGAACAGCAAACATCCATCAGCTACACAACTGCCAGGTTCAGCCCTGAGTCAAGAGGACCTTCTCTCTTCTCTCTCTCTCTCTCTCTCTCTCTCTCTCTCTCTCTCTCTCTCTCTCTCTCTCGCTGACGTTAAAATGTTGGAAATGAAGTAAAAGCACTCTAATGCATGAATAAACACCATTATACACTTATATCCAATACAGGATTGTTATGGCGGTTTCATACAAGGTCAAATAAAATCTTGTTGACCAGAAAAATTGGGCCCAGTGCAGTATTTTACATCACACTGGAGGACGCTACCTGAAAAACTCCTAGTCTCTTGCGCCCCCATGTGGACAGAAACACTCATTACCTCAGAATTTCATTTTGGTCAGTGAGTAGGAAGAGAGAGCAATGGAGAGAAAGTGGGAGTGGAAGTGGGAGTGAAAGAGGTGGAGTACTTGTGTGTGTGTGTGTGTGTGTGTGTGTGTGTGTGTGTGTGTGTGTGTGTTTTATGTCCGTGCAGGAGGGCTGCAAATGACTTCCAGATGCCCTTGGTGGGTTTTTGCACGACTGAATTCTCTCTAAAATCACCAGCGTCGAATTTAGCATTGTGATTTAGAAAAGAAATTGAATGACCTACATTGAGTTCATGTATCTATTCAGCTCTCTATATATTGTTATTGATCTTGCTGTCCAGGTTGAACTGTCAAATAACACTTCAGAGAATTTATTTACCATGAAAACACTTTATTCATCATATTGTAAGTATCATTTCATTGAAAATAAACATACCAGTAAAAAGAAAATGGTACAGTTTGAAATTCCTATCATACTCCACATGATATATCTTCCATTAGAACCAGCACTGATATTGAATGGCTTTTTAATTACAATTCTTCCCGTAAATCGTGTAAATCATGAGGATATTATCTTTCTGATTAGTTATTACACATTCTATTCAACGTTTACAGTAAATAGCAACACAAAAAATCACAAGTCTACAGTAGATTGCTGCTGTACTGGTAAGGGCGGTTAAGATAAACTGGTGAAGCGTCACTGGCATGCACTGTGTACCGTCTACATAGCCTGGATTAAAAGAGAGCGGGACATCAAAAGCACTGAGAGGAAAACAGAAAATCTTCTCTAAGACTGAGCGACTATGATCAATAACAAAGGTCTATGCTAAAAGCCTTGCATTACACGTTACATAGGTTACCCCTTCGGTATGTGCTCCTATTACATACAAAATAGTCGACTATTAGAAAGCACATGGCACATTTAAGAGCTAACTCTTTAAGTGATATAAGAGTAATAACATGATCGTAATAATAAGCGCAATCGCCCCCCCCTCTGTCTCTTTCCAACTCTGGAAAAAGTGTTTGAATGTATTTTACAGACATAGCAATTACATTTGTATGATGAATTTACTGTACATGGCACTTCAATAACACTATTTAACAGGTAACTCATGTCGCTGATCCTGAATAAATACAGAAAATAATAAATAAACATTACAGTCTCTCGCTCTCCAGCACAGCCCCCAGTTTGGATTCCACTTTTAATCCTACCAATTTCATTTTATGAATCTGTTCTGCACATACACACACACACACACACACACATACGTACATACAGAAGGACATGGTGCCAGAAGGCATACTGCAGTTTTTCAGAGATGCCTTTGTTTGCCAAATGTCAGAGTTTTGTGGGAGGGTCGCTCATATGAGAAGTATTTAATGCTTCGTGGGAAAAGAAAAACACGTCTACTTTTTACAGGCTATTAGCGTTTTAGGGCTTCCACTTGCAGGTGGCTTGTTTAAGGAGATAATATTGCCAAACAGTTCACGTTGCTGATTATCAAACAAACCGTAAAAGGTGAGCAGAGTATCTGTTTCCTGCAGCGCTTTGTGTTTTGTTTATCCTTTCATTCAACTCCCTCTCTCTCCCTCTTCTCTCTCTACCTTTTCCTTTTCCTGGCAAGTCATCAGTTTATCCAACCTGTCTGTGAGAACGAGGAAATTTGATTTCATCTCCAAATTGAATCTCAGCGCGTGTCCTCTCTTGACCGCAATAGACATAAAAAAGGAAAGCTTTGAAAGCATTCAGCCTCAATCCTTGACATTTTGAGTGGTTAGTAGTTACTTTACATTGACCTGTCAATAAGCAATGAGCGGGCGGATCACTAAGCTTTGAGAGGAGTGTAAAGTTAGGTCTAACGATGGATCAGGATGACTTGATGAAATCTGTACTGTACAAGGAAACGCATGACAGGCGCAGCTAGCTGAAAAACCCTGTCAACTCAGATGTTTTGTCAATCTAATCTTTAAGGACGGGAGGATGCCATGCTGTTAAAATGTGTTAAAAAAAAAAAAAAAAGATCTGCTGACTGAGTGCATGAGTCTTGTCTTGTCTTGATGTGTTTAGTTTCACCCCTTTCACCAAATTCTGGCTGCTGGGACCTACAGGTTGGGAGTCAAGTCACCAAAGGGGGCGGGGATTTTAGACACGGTTACCCTAGGAAACAAGATAGCTGCTCTCCGATTGGTTCCCATCTAAATGCATGTTTTGTTGAGGTCAACTTTGACCGGCAGGGGTCCCGCCTCCTGGCTCTCCTCTGATTGTTTCACGGCGACGGCGATCACGGGGGTCAGGTGGTACGGGTTGACTTTGTGGGCATCGTCCAGAAACTCTTTGTCTCCGTTGATACTCAGCTAGAAGGAAACACAGAGGTCAGTGACACCGATGTGAAAATGAGCAGCAAGAAATATACCGGAACAAATATACTTTTCTTAGCACATCCAGTCTTCTCATTTTGGCTGCTGGGGTCCTAAAGGCTGGGAGTTAAATGCCCCTTGCAGTTCAGGGGATTTGAATTTGCAACCTCCAGAAGCTATCACTTCTGATGTGTGTGTATGTGTGTGTGTGTGTGTGTGTGTGTGTGTGTGTGTGTGTGTGTGTGTGTGTGTGTGTGTGTGTGTGTGTGTGTGTGTGTGTGTCTACCTGTGTCTTGATGTGCTGCTCTGGTGCGGTGACTAAGCTGGCGCAGCTGAGCCACAACATGACCATGATGGACAGGAAGAGACAGGCCGCTAAAATCCACCGCGGAAGACCTGAACGCCTGGAGGACAGAAGAGTGGAGAGGAGAGAGAGAGAGAGAGGAGAGAGAGAGAGAGAGAGAGAGAGACAGGAGTGGGAGGACGGGAGGAGGGAGGGAGAGAAACGATAAAAGAAATGAAATCATTTAGGTAGGTCTCCCTTGTAAGACATCCTTGGCCTCCATGGGACTAGCCTGGATACATAAAGGTGAGGAAAAACGTTGAAGGTGAAGATTGGAGATGGCCCATTGAGAGAGTTGGTAAATGTGACTGGCCTGTCAGCAGCGTAATTCTGCCTCTGATTGAAAGCAATGACTCCGGATCACCTTGACATGCAGCCGAGGAAGTCGTGCTCGGCGGTGGGATCGTCTGCATGCTGGACGAGGTGCTTCCCTTTGCCTCCTGCTTTCGACGCTCCCTTCTCCCCGTGTCCTCTCACACCTGCACACATTTCAGTGTCTTCAAAAATGTGTCTTGTGAGTGTGTGTATATGTGCATATGCATGTGTGTGTGCATGTGTGTGTGTGTGTGTGTGTGTGTGTGTGTGTGTGTGTGTGTGTTCTCACCGTGGGGTCTCTGGGTGTGAGAGTGGACCTGAGGCCAGGGCTTGTCGGCCACGTTGGACCGGGGCGCCTGCAGCTCCGGCAGAGAGTATTCCATCTCCGGCTGACTCTGAGGAGCAACAACAACAACACACACACACACACACACACACACACACACGCAATTACACCACAGTAATTCAGCAGAACTGACAGAAAAGGGTCTGTTTAACACACCGCGGTCGGACCACAGAGGAGCTCCAACTAAGAATAGTTGGACGGGAAACTAAACAGGGACAGAAACACCACAGGGGATGAATCAGCTCCAGACAACGAGAGGAGACGCGACCCAAAGACGAATGTTTCTTGACGTTTCTTGACTGATGTGATACGCTACTGATCCCCGTAAGGAAATGCTCCTCTTCGTTCGCCCCGCCCCCACAGGGAGGTCAGAGGTCACGACCGGCTCCAGAACAACGCCCCTGAAGCTGGTGGGGGGGGGGGGGGTTCTGCGTCTCACTCGAGGAACACTTCGACAGGGTGGACCGCTCGAACGCTCGGGGTCTTGAATGATCGACTCCCAACAGCACCCAGACGTGTCACGGTAAGGCGGACAAATCGGATTAAAGAAATGAACAGGGCAGGAAATTTGAGTTATGAAACCAAAACACATTTCAGCTACGGTGATTTTTGCCCTGATAACAGGATATGAAAGTCAAAAATGCGCTGGATTTATAATTAAAGTTTCTTCTTAACTTTTTCACCAACAGTATCTGAATTCATTCCTCTGTTCTGTAAAAAATAATACCAATTTCTCACTTTTCATATTGCTATCAAAATGATAACACAATGATTTTATCGAATTCTGATTATTCAATACGGTGGTGTGACTGAATCCAATCGCCTGGCGACTAGTGATTTCCATGCCTGTTTTCCAGCCAGTCGATATGTCTGGGTACCCGTCTCTCTCAATCTCTCGCAGTCTCTCTCAGTCTCTCTCGCCCACCCAAATCAGTTAGTAAAAAGCCACTTGACCTGGAAGAGAACCTCTGAAAGACGGCTTTAAAACAACTATTATGCAGTCTGAGAGAAAGCACATCAGTTAGAATCAACGCAGACAGCACATCCCCACGCACACGCGCACACGCACACACACACACACACGCACACACACACTGTCAGTTTTTGCATCGTTGTGTGTTTCATTATGTGCGCTGTGTTTCTGGTTCCCCTGGAGAACTCATTAAAAGAGGATTTTGGTTCCCCATTGCTGACCCTCCCTTCCACTACAACAGCAACCGTAGCCAATTGTAACAATACTATTGCTAGCCTCAGCAACCGCACACACACACACACCTCTTCAATATTTCCCACTGCGGTGGTATAAACCTCTCAGTGTTTCTGCGATTCTGACAGTTCGCTGGGTCAATGGGCTTTGAAGTGTCCTGTTGTGTCTCAAACTGGAATATTGAAAACAGAGAAATCCATTAATTGGTTCCTTCTGTTTGTCAGGTAGCGTGAGGCATTCATCAGGACTACATTTAGGAAATGACGGTGTGCTTTTGAACAATCTAATGATCAATTGGAGTCGGTAGTCTAGAACAGTGGGCTCTGTTAGCGAGACCAAATGTGAGATACTGCAACATACTGTAGTCGAGCGTGGAGACGTGCTCGGTTGGTTAGCTTGTCTCCCAAAACATTTACAATTCTCCAAGCTTCTCCGGTTGTCAAAGTTATTTCACAACCGGTTTTATTACTGCTAGCAAGCAATGCTTTTTTTTTTTTTTTTTTTTTTTTACACAGAGTGCATTGAAACCAGATGCAGCACTAGTGGAAGGGCTGGGGGACAAGGGCACATCTGACGGGAATGATTCTCATTGGCTGGAGACTGGAGAGATCTAGCCATCAGAGCGAGTGGGGCCTGATCTGCATCTGTCATGCATTACGAGAGGGAATGCCAAAGGTGATCTGGCTTTAAAAAGAGAAAAAGAGAGTGAGAGAGAGTGAGAGAGACAGGCAGACAGACAGACAGACAGACAGAGAAAGGCGGAGGACACGATTAGACACAATCTCACTTCCCTTATTTGGTTGCTCTTGTATCTGGACGGATTCTGTTTTCGCTTTGGAGAGGAAATACTGCACAGTGCTAGAGTACAGTAGAAAAAAAACCACCTCACTGGCAGCGAGCTGAGGTTTGGAACAAAATGTCAACCCATTTCTGAACACTCATCCTACTCCTCCTCCTCCTCATCACCCACCAATCAAGGCAGAGGGCCCTATTCCTCAGGAGTCTATGTTTACAACCTTTGTCTCTGAAGGAAATGGCCTGATTATCCCTCATTACCTCTGTATACTCCTGCTGCATTGGGCCGTCTGTGTTGAATAAACCCGAGGGCTGGGTACGGAGAGGCTAACACTTCGCAATCTGTGAAGTTCTTATCCTCCATCCTCCGTTTTCAGCTCGTCTCGTCTCATTCATTATGATTTATTCAGCATCTATACATCGTCTGTGTCTCCGTCCTCCATGGAAAGTGCTGTTCAGCAGGAGTTCCTCTCTCTCAGCGATAGACAAACAGCCTGAAGGGAGATGATGCTGACCTCTTTCTTATACACTTATTATCATGAGTAATGAATGAAGCCCGAAAGCTACCGTTCATGACATTGGCTCAGGGAATTCACCAAACCGACTACATGTAGGTTACACTCTCCACAACATTTACACTCACATGATCCATAACAGGATATTCTCAATAATCTCAATGTGCTGCTCTTGTTTTCCATTTTTGGTTAAATGTATCATCACTCACTGTAGTTTGGCGTCATGGGTAGCTTATGTTATAATGGACAGTATTCTCCCTAGTGACTTGTCATTCAAACCTGGACAAAACATTAGGGCGACCTTCATATGAAACAAGCTGAGCAAGTGAATCCCGGTGAAAGCTGCGACTTCTTATTGATTTCACCTATTAAATCATGACGGGGAGATGGAGATGAAGGCGAGGAGATGTTAAAGAGGTTTTCAGTCCCTCTTGACAATCAAGACATGGATTGTGCACAATGGGGTGCAGCAGGAAGGAGCTCTTAATATTGTGTACAGTGTAAGTAAGCCATTTGTACTTTATTGCTGAATAAAGCCTTCCAATCTGTAGATATGCAGACAAAGCGCAAGCAGCCATACCCACGTGTGCATGTATGTGCACTGTCAGCGTGTGCATGTGTGTGCATATGCAGATGTGTGCACGCGTGTGCGCTAACATCAGTTAAGTCTCTTGTGGGTCTCTGGTGACTGGGTGAGTGAACTAACGTTGAGAAAATACAGTGACAGCATTTCTGCGTAGCATCACTCATAGTCTCTCGTACTCATAGACTCGTACTTCCTTCAGACGCTCTTATATCACCGGTACTCTCTGTTCTCCGCAGGGTTTGTTTCTTTAGAATTCACTCCGGCAGAATGACTAATGCAATTGTCAAGAAAAAAAATGTAGGGTAGGCACTTCTCTCTTTGTATTCAGCCTTACACTCCATGGACAAAGAGACCAAGTTCAATTTGTTCCACCAGTCGGCTTACTAACACTACACAACTCGGTCGGAGGAAGTGTTTAATCGACTCATAATTGTCCATTACACTTCCAAACTGTTGCAGCATCACGGGCGGATTTGTCAAAATAACAAGGGGATGCTGAGAAGGGAGCGAGTGAGGTAAACCGCTGTTTTTAACCAACATTTCCTCAACAATCACGTTAGTAAAAAAGAATGCATTTTTCTCTTTTCCCTTCGACGAGGACACCATCGTCCTCCTGTGCCGCTAGGGCTCTGTTGAGATCTGACAGTAAACGTCGATGTAATCTGAACTAACTGCTACTGCAGATTGGTTTCCTACGGCTTCCTGTTTGTTCTCTCTCATGCACACACACACACACACACACACACGCACACGGCTGTGTATGGACACTCCACTCATTATGGCTGTCCACACAACATGATTTGTATTGCAGGCACCGATGGCTTGGTTTCCCCCCCTCTGCTGTCCCTCAACTTAGCTGGACTTTTTCTGTTGTTTCTGTACTCTGAAAGTCAATCCGTCAAGTGGGTGGCGGTAAGCCAGCTGCCCACTAAACACAGGCCTGCTAGACCTCTCACAGCCCCGCGGAGCCTGGCTTCCCGTCGCTGCTGCAGCTATCACTGCCATAAAATGAACACATTCATCACCGGGTCCTAAAGAAAGGTTGGTAATTTCATGTTATGTTGCCACTGCATCTCTATATATGGTGGGGCTGCACAGGCCTCTCTTGCCCCCGTCTTTGGATTCAGCCAGCTTGTCCTCGGTTTCTTATAACCGATTAATAGTCCTCTGTTATGTGAAAGCCCCTGTCTGATACAGTATATGGGTTAAGGTGCGCAGACTTCCTGTAGACCGCTCTAGATGAATAAAACTGACATCCTTGTCACATCTTCCAGTTCACGGTGAGAAAAACCTCTGAGGGAGATTATGATGTCGGTTTCTCAGCACAGTCTTTTTGCAGGAGACGTTAGAATAGCCCGGTGGCTGCAGAGACCCATTCTCATTATAGCTTCGATGTACAGCTACAGAGTGTAGCAGTGCAAAGGAAAGGACAGGCGCAAGAAATAAGTAGGTAATGTCTCAATGAAGCCATGAGCGGTGGGACTGTCTGTTCTGTCTCAGTTTGTCTAAAGACTGAAAGATCTCGCTTGTTATTTCCCTCAGCTGGACCTTGATTCATTCATGCGGTTGATTTCTCCTTTAAGTTCAATCTCTTTTGAATCCTACGGCAGGGTATTTGCTAGCCCTGCAGGTTATCAAATATGCATGGTACTGGGGGCAGCGACATTATAAAACAGAACAATTTGAAACAATTAAAGTGCTGTTAGGAACTGTTCTGCGGTGCATTGTATTCGTGTTCCCACCCTGCTATGTGCCCTTGTTCACTCAACCTTCACAGATGCACTGTCTCTAAAATGGGGTGTGAGATGTTTTGGCAGCGACCCAAGCTCTGAAGCACCATATAGCACAGAGGATATTTCAAAACCTTCACAGGCAACAGAGGTTAGCTCAAGTCATCTTCTTTAAAGGTATTTACATGAGTTTTAACCTCCAAGTTCAAACATAAAAGTGGTGCGGAGATTCGTATAACATTTTAAGTTATAATTTTGCTCCATCGTGACTCAGTAGATAATTATATGTGAAGATACTGTTCATTGAATATACGGATAGCAAAGCTGGAAACGTAATATGCATCACTTCCTGTGCACCAGACGTTTTTTTTCCTGGGAAAGACCTACCTGACAACAGCAAATGTAAAGGCTTTCAATTGGGTATAGATTGAATCACTATCCTGTTATATCAATTGGTAACTGAGTAGCAAAAATTGACATTTAATCTCACAGATTATTACATAAAGCATTTATTTTGTAACGCTATAAAAAAATAAATGCCAGCATGGATCAGATTGGAGATAAACACTTTCTGCCAGGCAAAATAAAGACAACTGACAAGTCTCAAAATGCAAAACCTTTCTGCCCACGACATACTGGAGGTTGTTCTTACCTGGAAGACCACAACCTTGCCGTCGTCGGCCTGCAGGTAGAAGGTCCAAGTGGAGGAGATGAAGCTCTGGGCAGAGCTGACGATGTCGTTGCACCAACTGGACACGGCCTCCATGACAGAGGGGGGCTTAGGACGGTGGGTCATGGCCCTGAGCTGCACAGGAGAGGGCAGGACACTGTGTCATGAGGGTAGGAATGTGTTGATGTGTGTGTGTGTGTGTGTGTGTGTGTGTGTGTGTGTGTGTGTGTGTGTGTGTGTGTGTGTGTGTGTGTGTGTGTGTGTGAGCGCTTGTCTGTGCACATATGCATGTCTCCAAATATTGATATTGAGATCCAAAACTCATCCAGAAGTCACTCTGGCCCTCATACCTGCATTTCATTTATGTGTGAGTGACCATTCTCACCTTCTTCCTCTTGATCTCAGGTTCAGAGGGTTGGCTTGCACAGCCGGTGCTGCAGGCCTCCTGTTCCAGCAGCTTAATATATGCCTCCTGGCAGGCTACAGAGAGAGAGAGAAGGAATGAAGAGAGAGAGAGAGAGAGAGAGAGAGAGAAAGGGAAGCATGAAAGAACAAGCATGAAAGAAGAGAGGGGGTTTAGAGGGGCAAATGGAGGGGTGAAAAGAGAACAAACAAGCGTGAAAGGAAGTGGGAATAGAGAGATGTAGTTAGTTGGGTAAAAGAAGAAGAAGAAGAAATCAAACAGAAGGAGGCTCTTATGTGGGAAAGACAGATAAAGATGCAAGAGAGACACTATCTGCTGGCCCCTACAGAGACAATTCACTGCATGCTACTGTCTAAAACAGGGGGCATTGGGGCATGTGCTGTCTGGACAGCAGATCACATTATTGATTACCAATTCAGCAATCCAAACAACACCCTGACAGCACCCACCGGGTCTGCCAGCTTCCCCTGACATCACTGAGGAAAAAAGAAGAGGGATGCAATGTTTGGAAGAGGTGCAGCGGCAAACGTTTTGATGTTGAATAGATGTTGACACGACGGCTTGCGCCAACGTTGAAGAACCCGTTTAAATATAGGGCCCAAATGAAAGCAGGGGGTCGAAATGTCTTGATATCAGTTCAAAGCTGTTTTAACGTGATTTTTTCACCCAGACATAATATCATACTGTGGAAGTTTTGAGCTTGTTTGGGTTGGCGTTGAACCTTATGTAAACCTACAGGGTTGGACTTGGCCACCTCCTGCACGCAGCTGTCAATCAAATGCTTGATGGGTTGTATTGTGTTAAATAACAGAAAGGCTCAAGATTCAAGATATTAAATTGATATGTACAGGATATTCACTCTCTGGACTGTCCATTGGCCTAAGGGCCTCAGAGTGAGCAGTCTCTGCAGGTACAGTACACCAACAACGTAGTGGTGTTAGACAAGACCATCTGACCACGGGCCTGTTCAGCAGACAGCCTGACAGTGAGACCCCCTGCCTCCCCCTCCCAGTCAGTCAGTCAGTCAGTCAGTCAGACAGTCAGACAGTTCAACTGACACACAGACAGCATGACTTACCTCCCTGACACTCCTCCCTGCTGGTATTGAAGCCAGCATTGCCACTGACAAACTGACAGATGGAGTAGAGACGACAGCCACGGTGACAGGCGTTCATAATGGAGTCCTACAGACCAGGCCAGGAGAGAGAGAGAGAGAGAGAGAGAGAGAGAGAGAGAGAGAGAGAGAGAGAGAGAGAGAGAAGGAACATTACACACAAAGTTACAAAGTTAGAGATGTCTCCTGCACTCTTGTCTGCACTGTAACCTAAGATGATAACAATGTCACAAAATATGAGCAAGGATGGGTTATGGCATCTTTTCATCATAAGGTTATATTATATCTACTGTAACTGTATTGATAGGAAGCCTATAAACTCAAAATGGGCCAGTTGTGGTGAATGTTGTGGCGAGAAAGGAAGATGTACCTCCTCTGGTCTCTGCCTTCTCTCTGCAAAACAACGAAATAGCGCCGACTTGTGATTTCTCCGGGAACACGAGAGACAAAGAGACTCCCTGACCGCGACCATGAACGGTTTATAGCCATATTACATCTTGCAGCCTTATGCGTGTCAGCGTTTCTCTTTTTACAGCTTTTATTCAGAGAGTCAAGAGGGATGTTTATCCGGGCCCATGATGCAGTGTCCTATTTTATGTGAATGTTTGCTTACTCAACGGTTCTGCAGTTATTGTCCAGTAGTAATCAACAAATGTACAGGCAGATGCACAAGACGCTCGCTTACAATCACAGTCGCCAAACAATTGGACTCTGTTAGGCAGCAGGTGACCGTGCGGGGTTTTGCTGCTGCATTTTTGCAGCTCTGCTCGCGCTGCCCTGCATGGTGTCTGAACCACACCTGAAGCCAGCAGAAGATGAGGAGGAGGAGGTGGGAGAAAGACATCCGACGGAAGAAACCTATAAGGCTCTTGGCCACAATAACTCCTCACCCAATTCTCCACACATGCTGCGTCTTAGTCTAGTCCAGTCTGGCCTGTACCCTGTATGTACTAGGACACTGTATACACTGACAATAAAACATTCACCGTTTCTTAGTCTACATGTTTACAATTGCATGTTCTCTGGTTCCCTTCAGATGCAGAGCCTAAACCCCGCGTGGCCTCACGGATCTTAATTGCGGATTAATTATGAACTAATTATAAGCCCAGTTGATTAGAGAACTGACAATTTAATGATTTAATGAATGTCGATTTAATGATAGTCGCTTCTTGGACGCGGATGAAATAACGCGCAAGAGACAACGAGCTGCATCAATAATATTTTCGGCCTAATGCGCCGTAATGTCCATCAGGATGCAGCGAAAAATCCGAGCCAGCCTCCCGGTGCACGGATGGGCCGTCATTACGCACAGACCCGAGCACATTTATTGTATCCATTTCACATTAAGAGTTGTCTCTTGTTTTGTCGGTGTCGGTTATATTGTATTGCATTTCGTTACAGACGGTGAAATGTCGGATGGCAGCGGCTCTAGCCACCAGCTTGGTGCTGATTACGGAACGAACAGCTCTGCAGAGATAGCCTAGGCTACAGCACGAGCCTACCGGGATAACTTACTTTAGCGGGGCTTTTGTTTTTGATGGTGAGCTGGCATTGCTTTTTGCAGTAATTGATGTCGCCCAGTTGGTTGTCAAACAGATCAGAGGAAGCCGCCGCCAGCCCCGCGAGGAGCACCGAGACCAGGGCAGAGAAGCCGCACATCCCGCCGCCGAGTCGGAGCATCTCACAACCAGACTAGATTAGATTAGCACAGCTTCAACCAGCACTGGCGCCTCAGCGAGCTTCCTTTGTGGTGGTGGTGGTGGTGCTGGTCTGGATGGTGTTGCCTCAGCCCGGGTCCTATCTGCTCTGCCGATCTTCTTCTGCTCGTCGTGTCGTCACGCAGATCATCATCACGCACACGCTGCGCCCCCTCCACCCAACCTGCAGAACAGCCCTCACTGCAGTGCATAACATGGCAATGATGACATTCATAAAAATGTAGCGAGCGTGGATGAGATGGGCCAACCCGCTGGTGGCAGATGTCCAGCACGGAGCAGGCAGATGGACCATTTGTTTTAAGTGCTTATACTATTATTATAGTAAAAATTGCTCATGCGTAATCAATGCCACAATTGTCAGTTGAATTTATATTTTTTAAGGGCTACAAATCACTCTTTCAGTTTAGGAGAAATGACGCGCAAAGCCAAGAAAATAAATGATTATATCTTTATTATATAAACATTGGATTGAAAACAAATTAGCTAATGTTTCCATTAAAGCATTTTTCCTTAAAGACCCAATCTTTCATATAACTTACATCACTTTGTACGACTTGCTACGATGAATTAATGTCATACGGATTTTATGTAAAATAATAAAAAATAAAAAGCTAGGTCAACTGAGTTTACCTCCAACTACGAACCACCTTGAAAAAAAAAAATGCAGTTTATGCTCTAAAACAAGACCGGTTGGTATTGTAACAGACCCCATACATTAATAGATGTTGTGGCACTGCAATTGACTTTAAGTTCACCACCACATCAACTAAACTTCACCTATTGGCTATCACCTTTATAATAACTTTATAATAACGTGTAGAACACATCTCACTAAACGTGTGATATGTGTGTGTGTGTGTGTGTGTGGGGGGGGGGGGGGGCGGCCTGGGAGGGGACAAATTGGGGAGCAATAATGACTTCTGACTGTGTGGGAAAACAAGGGAGGAGCATACAGTATCAACTTGACTGTTGTAGCTGTCGAGGCGTGCACCAAGCAAAGCCACACTTGAGTTAAAAGCAACTTGAGTTGCCTCCGAGCCACCGCAGTCAACTTGGTGTTTTGACTTCAACATTTAATCTGAAAGCCGCTGTTGAAGAGTGGAAGCTGCAGACCAGACCAGTTCCTCCTGCAAACTCTGCCTCCTTCTCTCTCTCTCACGTCTTGGGAACCCGAACTAGAGAAAAGAACAGAGGGGAGGAAAAGAGCAGAGCAAAAAAAGAGCAAAACAAGACAGTGAACTATGTTTTCCTTGATCTTTCTCATCCTCCTTGTTCCACATGTGTTGTTCTCCTCGACACGTAAGTACCAAACTTTAGAGTTTTTTTGTGTGGGAGAAGCAGACAGAGAGACAAGCCAAGTTTACCACGTTTCTGTCGGTGGAGACCGCGCGGGACGGGAGGTGCGCTCTGCCCCATTAGTCAACAATACGTGTCACCTCTAACAGTGTCGTCCTAACCGTGTAGATGAGCGCTCCTTGATCTGGGTTCCCTAGCAAAATGAGCAATGTCAATTATTAACTAATAACTATTGTCTCCATAGAAGTCAGCACAATGAAAGACTGGATTATCATCCCACCTATAACTCTATAATCTGCAATTCTATACTGAATCATAACTATGGAAATCTCAGATGGGCTTTTTTTGGACAAAATCTTATCAAATGGGGGACCGTGGCCTAATGTGTTTTTTGGTGGGGTCCTTGATATGAAAAAGTTAGGGAAACCTTGGATTAGATTGCACTGCAATGCCTGGTCAAACATAGCAAACTAATGAGATAAAGGGTCAACAAATCGTCAGTTTATTGCTTAATGTAGCATTTTAAACTTTAATGATTTTAAATGTAGTGACACCACAGTGAAATAACAATTATTAGCCATTATTGTTTACCTAATGGTGGATTACACTGACAACAAGGTCAATTAGTCACAGAGATGAAGTAGTTGATGAGATAAAGTGAAATAAACAGTGTTCATCATCGCAGTTGCATGAATGAAATGCATAAAACACACAGAAGTCCTGCAGAGATGCATTCTTGGTTAAGAGACATTCTTACCATCAGCTATTAGCAACTTTATTCCTGTTGAAGAAACCTGTGCTACATATTTGGGTCATGTTTCATCCATGGTTTAAGGTGAAGCCCACTCACTGAGGCCCAGAAGGGTTGATCCTCACTGTTCTCACAGTGAAATACCAACGCATTTTCATCTCAGTACAATTTCCTTCACATCAAATTCTCTTAAGTCCAGTGAAGCCTGCAGCATATTGGCACATATGTTAGAAAGCTTGTCCACCGCCCACCTAGAGCACAGTTAATAAACCTCTACACATTAACCCTCGTGTCTCCGTGAAGGAGCCCAGTGGTAACATTCAGACACAGCAAAGAGTTTCTCATAGGCATCAATCATAAAACAAACTTTAACGAGGTGAATGGGGGTAGTGGTATGGAAAAGCATTCAAGTATTTCACCAACAACCCAGGGTGACCTTTTTAAGTGGTCCTACTGAGGCACCATAAATCCAGTTCATCACTAGGTCATAAATGTGCAGAGCTCCTGCTCTGTGTTGTGGCCCAGTGTTGCTCGACTCCTCACACATACAGAGTTTCTGTAGTGTTGGCTAGAAATTCAGACTCAAATGATTTCTCTGTAACATGTCAGTTTCATTTGTCATCCACCACTGGAAATGTGTTGTTCTCAACAAATCAAATCAAACACTGAGGCAGATCAACCCCAGCACATTATGTTGTTGGGGTGAACCTTGTGGGCCGGTTAGCTCAGTCGGTAGAGTGTGAGACTGTTAGTGTCAGGGTAGTGGGTTCAAGCCCCATCAAGCATATTGGCTATCACCTTTGTATGTCGTTCCAGAATCCCCCCCCCCACCGCATCAGTAAAATATCTATCTAATCTACTTCAATGTTAGCTAAACACCTACAATGTATTTGGAAATGTGCTTCTACAAGAGCACTGACATGTTTCTGCTCTGATGAACTTAAGATTTTTAAGACACTAGCCTGCCTCTAAAGAGTGTGTGTGTGTGTGTGTGTGTGTGTGTGTTCGGGGTTTGTATCTCCAGACGTAGCAGTGATCTTCCCCCAGGATCCCGCCCTGCGCGTCGGCTCCAGCCTGACGGCCACGTGCACGGTGAGCTCTGAGCTGGGCCTCCAGGCCAGCACACTGTACTGGACCCTGAATGGGAAGCGTCTGGCCAGCAGCACCTACGGGGTGGTGAGCCCCAGTGTCGTCAGCGTCACCCTCCACCGCCTCAACGGCTCCCAGCAGCAGTCTGGAGACAACCTGGTCTGCCATGGAGGAGATGGCCATGTCCTGGCTGGCTCTTGTCTCTATGTGGGCAGTAAGTGCGGGGTATACAGGCTTCCGGTATGTGTAGAATTGTATATAGTGTAGTAACATGCATATTGTGTCTGTCAGGTGAAAACCTTTAGCTTGATGACGCTGTATTTTGGGGTTCTGAAAGGGTTTCACAAGCCCAAGAGGTCGGAAAGTTTTCTCAGCCCATAGAGGAGCATGTAATCCTTGAACCGAAGTGGAGACGTATAAATCACCAAAATTGGAGATAGAATGTTTTCACGCAACAACAGGGATATGCGAACCTTCTGCAAGTCATTAATGTCTTATAGGGATGCCTTTCCCCTGCTTTCATACTGTGAGGAAGCTTTACGTAAGCGTATCCTTGCCCTAGCTGTCTGGCTGCCATAGGTCTTTTTGGGAAGCTGTAGTGTGCATGTTGTATTGTGAAGCATTTACAGAAAAGCCCTCAGGCTGGTTTGTATTTTTTTTAAATACCTTTTTTTTTTTGCCCTGTTTCAGGTGTGGACTAACAAAATGTCTTTGTCTGTCTTTGGAGGTTTTTCTACAACTTCTTAACCATAAAAGGACGTGCGAGTAAGGACCTAGCACCGTAGGATAGCAAGAAAATGAACTAATTAATTTGTTTGTTTGTATAAATACAACCTCGAAGCCTCGTAAAGACAATGTTTGCTGAGAATCTAGTTTTCCCTACATAAAAGCCTTTTCGATTATGATCTGCCTCTTTGTAATGCTTTTAAAGCCTGACTACTCTAATCCGCTTCATCTCAGCGCTGGCTTAAAACGCAGGGCCTGGTAGGAAGAATGTTTTACATGAACGGATGGGAACTTGGCCTTGAGCTGTACGTTGTTTTAAATGTCAGACTCAAGGTCAAGCGGTGTCTGGCTCAATTAAAATCACGTAATTACCACTACAGGTCCATAACTCAGAAGCAACATTAAAAAGAAGCAACCTCTACCTGAACTAGTCGACAGTATAGCAGCACCAACAGGAGGCATTCTCAATCTATGAAACAAAACCAGCAAGACATTCAATAATACAGTATATAGGATAGAATAGAATAGAATAGAATAGAGAAACTTCAACAAATGGCAAATATCTTCCTGGCTTGACAGAGAGAGGCCCCTGTGTTTTTCCACCCCCACACTGTTTCACTGCTCTGTTTTGCCCTTTGCTCCGTTGCACAGTGCCTCCGGAGAAGCCGGTTAACTTAACCTGTTGGTCCCGAAACACCAAGGACCTGAGCTGCAAGTGGACCCCCGGGGGGCGGGGTGAAACCTTCATCCGAACCAAATACACCCTCAAGTACAAATTGAGGTGAGAGCCCCAGACCTGCTGCAGCTCACAGGTGATCACCTAACCCACCTCCTCCTCCTCCACCACTCGACTAGACTAGGGACACCACATCCAGTATACCACCTGAAACACATACTACACTCAACACTGTGACTCTCGCCACTGAGCCTCAACGTATTGCATCTGTACCGTCACTGTTACAAAATTCTCAGCGTGTCTTTTGGTATACAAATGTGAGGCTTTTTGTCAAACGTTATCATGGTTATAGTGATCGTTGTGTCTCGGTCCAGGTGGTATGGGAGAGAGAAGGAATGTGAGGACAACACCACGGGGCAGCAGCGCTACTCCTGCTACATCCCTCGAGACCTCGCCCTCTTCACCCCCTATGAGATCTGGGTGGAGGCAGCCAATCAGCTGGGCTCAGCCTCCTCTGACATCATCACCCTGGACATCCTGGATGTGGGTGAGTTAGTCGACCTGGTGCCTCTCCTCTCCTCTCCTCTCCTCTCCTCTCCTCTCCTCTGCTCTCCTCTCCTCTCCTCTCCTCTCCTCTCCTCTCCTCTCCTCTCCTCTCCTCTGCTCTCCTCTCCTCTCCTCTCCTCTCGCTGGGAGGTGGGGGGAGGGCAGCGTGGGAGAGATGCCATATTATGTCTGATGCGTGACAGACCTCCCGTGTCTTCAGATTCTCAGTAACAGGAACAATAAGATTTGGATTTTTCCGTCTTAATTCTCGGTCCCCCCCGGGGTGAACATGATAGAACCAATAAACTACATCACTGCACAAATAACAATGCAGACCGGAAATAAAGGGAGCGAAGGATTTCTCAAGTTGAAAGTCACTAGTGGGAAACCCTTTTTTACAAGACATTTTAATATGACGGTCTCTCTCCCTTTCTTTGTCTCTCAAGCCACCCCCCACCTCCCTCCCTCCCTCCCTCCCTCCATCAGCTCCACCAAAGCACTCGATTTCTTTTCAAGCTTTATTGCAGTGGGAAAACATGTTTTATTTAATGCTGAGTGTGGGGATTACTGTGCTCCCTGCAGAAACTATATTGGACCAGGGAGGAGAGAACAGAGACTGACCTGATTATCCCAGCTTTCCAAAAGCAAGTCAGCCTGAGAGAGAGAGAGAGAGAGAGAGAGAGAGAGAGAGAGAGTACAGTAAAGGTTAAACCCACCTCCATTTGCCCAATTATTGATTTTTCAATCAAATATTGATAATATAATATAAATAATATAAATCTTTATAAAGAAGTCATACTGTGCTTTAAGTGCTCTATACTTTTCAACCATTACATGGAAAATATAATGTAGTCTTTTGAGAAAAATAAAACATTAATAGAATTCTGCCTTATAGTTTTGACTAACTAGGGTTCATACATCACTGAAAGGAGGGAATGAGGAAAAGAGAAGGAGAGGGAAGAAGGATTATTGGAGAAAGAGAAAACCTGATCAATGTTCAACTTAAATGATGAGACCATGTTGTACCGCAGTGCAACACTCTCTCCCATTGGTCTAAATAAAGGACTGGATTTGAATGTGAAAAGCACCGATCACTTTCATTTATACATGTACATGTTCAAGTTCATACAGAGACTGTCCGTGTATGTCAATGTATATTATTTTATTTGAAGAAATGGAAGTTGAACATGAGACAGACAATGTGTGCGGCTGTACAGTGTTTGTCTACCCTGAGCTGTACTGTACAATATTCATCCATCCTCTCTCTAGTGTTCATTTAGAGGATGATGGCATACTACACACACACAATAAAAGTAATAAAGTAAATGAATAAGTCCCTCTGTTGTTCCTCCAGTGACGACAGACCCTCCGGACAACGTGCTGGTGAGTCGTGTCGGGGAGCTGGAGGACCAGCTGACCGTCCGCTGGGCCAGCCCTCCCGCACTCAAGGACTTCCTCTTCCAGGCCAAGTATCAGATACGCTACAGACTGGAGGACAGCACCGAGTGGAAGGTAGTAAAAAAGCTACTTAAAGAAACACACACACACACACACACACACACACACACACACACACACACACAGATTCACCTGGCACACACATGTGTAAATATTTGCGGTGCATCAGTGACTGAACCATTTAAGGATTAGCAGAATACTGTTGGCTACTCCTGCATCTCCATCCTCTTGCTCATGGTCTCACTGGAAAGCAAATCTTACTCTTGTGTAAAAACCTCGACTGCTAGCAGTTTATTGCTCTGCTATATTTTGAAAACTGGCTTTGATCCAAAATCCAATAGTAGAGCCTCAGACAGTATTTTTATTATTTTTTGTGTTATTTCTTTGATGTTTTCTGGCCACAGCTGAACACGGGGGTTTGGCTTTTTTTCCCCCTGCTGCTTATCTACATTTTATTTCTCTGCTGTGTCTGAATATTGCAATCTCTATTGAATGACAGGATTAGGCAAATAGCATTCAAACAAAATAAAATTCCTTCAAAGCAAGCTGCTGTTATCCAGACACATTCAAAACGAAAACAGAGTGGAGTTTGAAAAATTGAAGACCATACTCATATCTGAAATGCTTTTTAGTCTGTGCTAGAGGCATTTGAAGAGTGAAAAGAAAAACGGAGAAAAGCACATTTCATCCAGTGTCCACCAAGCCACCTGAATGCAGCACAAATCTCTGTTCAGGTGGTAAAAGGTGTGTGTATTATTCTACGTGCCATCCTCTGCACATCCTGTATTCATTTATCGTGTCCTTTATGTCATTTTCCCCCTTTCCCAGGTGGTGGATGACGTCGGTAACCAGACGTCGTGCCGTCTGGCAGGCCTGCGGGCCGGGACCGTCTATTTCGTCCAGGTGAGGTGCAACCCAGTGGGCATCTACGGCTCCAGAAAGCCTGGCATCTGGAGTGACTGGAGCCACCCCACCGCCGCCTCCACACCCATCAGCGGTCAGTACGCTGCAGAGGACATCCAGTAGACATTTGTTGGTATACTTTGACATTCATGGTCCTTTCCTGACGGTAGTAACATGGACTTTAGCATCCAGACATACATGGAGAGCTGTACACAAGACAAAATCAGCCTTATATACAAAAGTATAATGGATGGGGTTCCTTTCATAGAGGCTCTCATAGCCCATTTCATGATCTATGTTTAAAATACTTCCCAAACGAGTCTTTGTTTAGCTTATAACTATAAAGAACATTGTTTCCCTTCTAATAATCAACCTTTCATTGCCAATTAAAGCCAGAAAAACCATAGTCTTGTCCAAGATCTGACATCCTGAAGCAACCAGATCCAAACCGCATGTAAGCCCAGATAAACCAAACATCAATAGGCTGGCTGCTTGATAGAGATCTCTCAACAAAGGATTAGAAGAAGTGGCAGAGAGCCAGGGGGAAGTTTGATAGATTTTTGTCGTTAGCCTTCAAAGATTGATCAAGTTAAAAATGCTGGTTGTCTGTCAGTGGCACACACAGGGCCTATAAAGCTTGAGTGGAAGCAGGTTTGGGACCATGAGGAGCCGATAATGAGTTACATAGGTTATGTGGTATTTACTCCCCAGGGGGAGGAAGTCGTTATCAGGCTCTGTTGTTTGCCATAAAGGATTGATTGTGGCAGTCTTTTGGCTTCCAGTAGCCTTTCCTCTTCAGAAAGGCAGAATAACACTGAACTGAAAAATATCATCTGTTTATATGAAGCTGCAGCCAGTTTACATAAAATATCTGTTGATTCAAATGTAGTTTTGCAAAGTTTCCGTCTGGCCCGATAGTGGAAGAGTTTCAACACATTCAATACTTACTAAATTAAAACACTTCTGAGAGCAATACTTTAACGTTTGGACCATGTGACCAAAATCTAGTTAGCCACGTGGAGCTACTGATATTACATTAGTCACCTTGCTGAGGCTGAAACAATCACAAGACAGTATGAAAAGGTTTAAAGTCTCACAGAGTATTACAGGATATGAAGGGCTGGTTGGAAACGGCACTCAAGCACTTTGCACACTCGCCCATATAAATAAATACGTTTTGCGTTGGCAGCTGACCAACGTGTGATCGAGACATTTGACGGCTCTCCAGTTTCACCACCAGATACTTTGAGAGTGCTGTGAACAGGATAACATCGTTTCAGTGGAATACACGTCTTAATACTTTGCAGAAATATTTTCACTCATTTAGTTTGTTACGTTAATTGAAGTATTTGTTATTTTTAAAAAGATAGATTTCCTCTCTCAGTATTTAGTATTTATTTTCTTTGCAAAGAATAGGGAATATTTTTCAAAGATTACCAACTTTTGAAAGTACATGATAAAATGATGTATTCTGCCTGTTTAATATGTACACATACTGAAGAAGTACCAGGTGTGAAAAAAACCTACCTAGTGCATAACCTCTACCTCCTACTGCCACATGTCCTCTCTGTACCCTTGATGCTATTCTCTCTCCCTCCTCTCTCTTACTTTCTCCCCTCTTGTCTCTCCCTTCCTCCTCCTCCTCCTCCTCGTCCTCCTCCTCCTCCCACCCCCCAGAGCGACTGCAGAGTGGCTCATGTGATCCTAAGTCCGGTGAGCAGAACTCCACCCTGCGGCGGGAACTCAAGCAGTTTTTTGGCTGGGTCCGCAAGCATGCCTACGGCTGCAGCGGCATGTCAATCAAATTGTACGACCAGTGGAGGGTGTGGCTGCAGAAATCGCATAAAACGCGCAACCAGGTAGGTAAGGAGAATCTCTATCTTTTCTTATCTCTGCTGTCTCAGTCTGCTCAGCTGGGAATTCATTTTACTTACCACACACACACACACACACACACACACGAAGCACGCAGCCTTACAGCACCCACTGCTGCATCAGTGTCCTGAACTGTGCATACACCCTGAATTTCCGACCCTGGCTTTGTCCTAAGACGCTCTGCTGTTATGCCATGCGGTCAGAAACATAAAGAAGACAGATTTCCGCTCTGTGAAGTTTCAGTTCCTACTTTGTGATCAGGTAAATGTGTGGTTTTGACTTTTACTGGCCCAGAGGTAGGAGCATAAAAGTTGATATCCTCTCATTTCTCCTCAAAGTCATGCACTCTTTTTTTATTACATGTTTTAACGATGTAGACTTCTGATCTTCAGCTGAGGACCACAACAAAGAGAGATGGGCATGTAAATGTAATCAACAGCCCACTGTAATGTGCTCCTTTTGTGTTTTGTTCTCTCTTGGCGGGAGGAGCCCCTTTGACAACGTAACTCGGGCCAAATGGCATGCAGAGCCACTGGGTCTCGTCTGCGTCTGTGTGATCAAATCCTTAAGCCACATCCTCTTGACATCCTCCGTTCCGTCCTTGAACCTACGGAGACTTTTTTACTCCACCTGACTCAGTTCGCTCGCTAGTCTCCCGTCTTTGCTTTCCGGTGACGTTCGCTTAAGTTGTCGCCTGAATAATGTCTTTGTTCAGCTACCCTGACAGGTCGCCATTGATTACCCTGAGAGAAAGGTAGCGGGGGGGGGGCTGGGAGTGATACGCTGAGAATCAGAAAAGAGATGGTGCAAGGAGTGAGAGAGAGAGAGAGAGGGGGAGAGCGAAAAAACGACAGCCAGACAAAGAGCAATTAGTGTCATCATGGTAATGATTATGAATTACACGGTTTTTCCTGTTGAATCCTCCAAACATCAACCATCTGTTTTTGCCTTTCAGATTCTACAAGACGATAATTCATAGCACCACTGAGATATTTAATTCAAGAACAGCATCAAGAAACACTGACAGATACTGGCCCCGAGGGTCCCGGTTGTATGAGAGGTCCAAGCGCCTGGATGTGGGATCTTGCAGTGTTTGGTTATACAGGCTTAACTTTAGCTTACAGGAACCCATGTGGAACAGAGAGATAACCGAAGTGAGACGGCTCAGTGTTGTTCTGTGACTCTGCCGGCCAGCCAGGATTAAAATAAAGTGGAATCCTTCTTTGATCTGATAGCCATATCTGTATGTTAGAACACACACACACACACACACATACACATTCAGTTCCTCGGTTACGGCACTTTTGCTCCGTAAAGAAAGTCCACAACAGTCTCGTCTTCTGATGAACTTAAGATAAGATAAGCAAGTCTGGCCACTTTGATGCCGGAGAAGCCACTGGATCTCCGTCAAACCGTTCCAAAACCATCCCTCAACCCATCTGGAAAAATAAACTCGACGGCACCGACAAGAGCACCTATATTCGGTAGTGACATGACAGTGAGGGAATTGGGAAGCACGTGCGCGATACACGGGTTTCTACATTCCCAGACGAAGAAGCGCTTGGCTAAGGCTTCTTTGTTAAGAGACGGTTGCCAAATACCTTTTATACTTTTGTAAAGCTCCCTGCTACGTTGCATAAGTCCCTCCATCACTCTTTGCCTGTTTTGAACATAATGTCCACGCTTATATTTCAAACACTGAAGTAGCCAAAGCAAAATCTGCACCAGCGCAAGTTCCAATGTTATGAGGGGTAATATATCGATGGACTATATCTCCATCTATTACTGTAGGGAATAACAAGAGTAAGCAGAAATACCACAGGAAGGAATGAGGCGTTACCAGTGCATTGATTGCCGACGGTAACTAATCAGACATATTGATAAGCGGCCAGTTATCTAACAATACTACATTGTACCATTATGGATCAGTCATCGACTCCCAGTGGAATAAGGTATCTCTCTTTCAAATGTATATACTGTACTGTGTCTGCATTGACCATTTGAAGACATTTTTATATTGCTTATATTTTTATAACAGTATATTTAAGGAATCTTGATTTTTCTCTTAAGTTATATTCTTTTATCAGTAATGGTTCTGAAAACTATTGTTTAATTGTGTATAAGAACAGTAAAGGAACAAAACCCGTCTTGGAATGTGTCTTTATTATGTAAAACAATACAACACAGCACTTATCAAGTATACAAAACACACACACGCACGCACGCACGCACACACACACACACACACCCTGCATCTGAAATGCCCCCTGGGTAGAGTGAGACTGCAGCAGCGAGCAGGGTGGAGCCAGAGGGGGATCGATAAGTGTGGCTGATGAGTCCAAGACGGAAGTTGCAGCAGAGAGGAGTCGATCTATCAATCCCCGTCTGGTGATCCAAGCGAGCAGCAGCAGGGCCTCCTGGGAGTCGCCCGTCAATCACACTCCTCAGAGTCGTACTTAAAGTCCTGCATGATCTCACTCAGAGCCTCCTTGTTCTTTACGATGCTGGACAGAGAGAGAGGGAGAGCACAGGAGACAGAAAACCACTGTGCTGTGAGTAAGCATGCGTTACAGATTGGGAGAGGAGGTGAAGACGCCTCACTGACCCCTCTTCGTGTAAATATGTGTAACAACTTACAAGGCAAGAGTTTCTGTATCAATACCGACCAAATGGTGGTGCTAGTGGTAAGAAATTGACACTGAGGTAGCATAGGATCTCTGAGCAGAGTGAGTGAAGGGGTCACTGGGGAGGTAAAGTAGTGAACAGAGGGTTGGTAATAGCCGCTCTTACTCCTGCTTGATCTCTTGGATCTTTTCTTGACAGCCTTCATCCTCCGGGTGATCCTGGGCCCTCTGCCTGACCAGCTGCAGCTTGGCTGTCTGTTGAAAAGGCACATCAGATAAGATGCGTGCGAGCCATACATCAATGTCTGGGAGCTAGAAGAAGAGGAGGATGGACACTGATGCCATTTCTATGACAATGCTGCCAGAAATGTAATAGAGTTCATTTTTATTAGAATTATAAAACCTTTTTTTTTTTATTAAAACCTTATTCAGAAGTGTAACGCCGAAGAGTTTGCCGTTGGACACGTCACCCACCAGATATACGGACTGCAGACTGTTAAAGAATGAGGGGGGGGGCGCCAAAGCCATAACATTTTAGCACCAGTCTGACTCAAACAGTCTGCTGACCATGATGAGAGAGGGTACGAGATGCTGCTGCTGCTTACAAATCACTGACTTGAATTAGAAGCACTAAAAAACAACAACCATTATAGCATGATGGTGTTTGGTACCTTGAGCTGTACAAACAAAAAAAACATTTCCCATCAGAAACACTTTTCTTTTACTAGTGGTGTATGCATAAAAAAAATACATGATTAGAATTTACCAGTATAATAGTATTTGCTGTACTCTGAAAAATGGAAGTTGCAAATTTACTTACTTACCAATTATTAAATGTGTATGTTTTACACAAGAACGCTGCCTCCTTGTGGTGGGATAGTGGAACTACACCGGACATGAGCTCTAAGAGTCTTGATCTGGATGCCACTCCATAATAAAAGTTTAAACTACATAACGGTAATAGTAATGTGCAATAATCACCTAATAAGCACGACAGGTAAAAGACTGAGGCGTGAATCATGTGTGGTGTTTGTGGGCATCTACCGCTGCAACACCTTGACATTTATGTTCATGGCAACCGATTAAATGAAACAGGTGTCAGAGCAAGTTACGTAGTCTACATATAGCCTATGTGGTGTTAAACCAATGGAAATATAATGTAGGGCATTTCCTGTATCAAACATGTAAGCTAGTGTTTTGTGTTTATTGGTCTCACCCTCAGCTTCTGGACTTGCTAAGTACATTTTAAAAACATATTATGCATCAAAGTGTTTCCTACCAGTTCAAGCTTCTGCTTCTCTTTGACCTGTAGCTTTTCAATGTGCTCAGAGAGATCTGGCCTGTCAAAGCCCTGGTGCAGCTTCTCCTTGATCTCCAGCACTTCCTTGGAGATGCCGCAGAAGGCCTGTGTTATCTCGTGGACCAGCTGCTTGTAGTGGTCAAAGTCATAGTGGGGCCCTGTCCTCAAGTAGGCCTCGTGTCCTCTGGGGGGAAATCAAGAGCCAAAACAACAACAGTAAATCAACAGCACCATGCAATGTAAGGCTTACAAATCAATTTTCTCTGCTTATGTGCCAGGAAGTATGGAGAATGGACCTGGAAACATGAGACAACATGTGAGTCTGAGCTGAAAAATATCTCATTAAAGATGCTTTGAGATTACGTGTGTGTTAGTTGTATGTAATAAGTTATGACAGTAACACTGCAGTTCTTACTAGTTACAAACTACTAACTTACTCTTCAAAGAGCCTGTAAGTCTCTACCCGCTCCGATTGAAGGGCATAAAACCGCTGGATCAGGGCTTTAAAGTCTGTAGGTACCTAGAAGGATGGATCACATTGAAGAGAGCCAACACAATAAAATGACAGGCCCAGGTTGTTATACATAGCTGAACAGGCATAGCTAGCTAGAATTGATCCGGATTAGCCTTTTGGTTGCATTGCAAGACGTTGTTGTGAATGAATAGGACACCCATAAAAGTCATTTGAAAAAATAAATTGTGAGAAGTGATTTATTACTGAATCCAAACCCAGAATAACTACATTGTACTAGCTTGATTGGTTGTAATCTGAGTCCCTCAAAAGAAAATACATTTGAAATAACAGTAGAGTGCACAACAATAGAGCTATATGTATTATACAGCTTTAGCCACGTTGGTTATACGTTTTGTTATATACAGACATATTGTAGCTTAAGTGGCTCTGTGATATAAAGTTGGCCAACTAGTGCTAACATTAGCTTAGCATATTGTTTAGTGTCTTTAAGACATTTGTGACTAACTTTAGCTATTGATTGAAATGACGTACTTACCATGGTGATATCACTGTAAATACTGCTGTTGAGTTTCGACAGAGAAGCTAGTTTATAATGTTGGCATGATTTTTTAAGAGCCATACATTGTTTCCTCTCAGTGCATGATTCAGCTGCATGCCTGCCTGCCCTCCCACCCGGAAACAACGCAACAATCTCACGATAGCGTGGGATTTTCAAAATAAAAGTCACTGCGACGAGGCTGTAAAAATATAAGATTGTTTCGAGGACTGGTCCAGCTACATTTCATTTAACCTCTGCACATCCTTGCACCGATCGATGGAAAGTGGTCCGTAGTTAATTGAGCAGTTAGCCACTCAGACCGTGTGATTTTATAACAGCGTCAAAGTTAGGCACATGCATTTTCAATCAGTAATACTAATGCTAATACTAATATTTCTACAAGCAATCGAGTTATTAAACATGAACTAAATAACGCAGCTATTCCTCAAATCAGAGCAATCACGGAGCAAAGACAGAATAAAACCAGCCAATAAACAGGGCTTTTCCTCAAGATGTTAACAAATCCATTGCTGGGCTCCATCATCTCATACATTTGCTTGTTTGCAGCCTTTGATTAGTAAATTAGTAGGAGGCTGAGGTTTTAGCCAGCTAAAAGTGATATATTTAATGGCTGCTGTAATCTGTAAAAAGTTTTTATCCCTGCCTTCAGGAATCCTTCCTTAATGGCCACCCTAGGATCTTATGGAATGTCTAAGCACCTCCTGGTTAACTTGACATACCTGATCCCCTGAGGCTTTCAGCTTTGGACACAGCCAGAATGCATGTTGGGATCCATTAGTTATAATGGATCCACCAGTAATAGCTGGTGTAAACTTCTTACATTTGACTGTTACAAAACTGTGTGGTTTCAACATCTCCAAGGTAAATAGAGTTATTTTGTCTCAAAAACAGGGAGAGAAATGTTAGATCCTATCCTTACAAATCCTTTGGGAATGAATGAACTGGATCCAAACCATGCTATTTGAATTAAAATTCTGTGTGTGTGTGTGTGTGTGTGTGTGTGTGTGAGAGAGAGAGAGAGAGAGAGAGAGAGAGAGAGAGAGAGAGAGAGAGAGAGAGAGAGAGAATTTAACATTTACAAAACTTTTGAGAGTAATTTTACATTGGATGTAAAGAATTTGTTCTGGACATATTATTCATTGTCTTTTCAAATTCA
Source organism: Hoplostethus mediterraneus (assembly GCA_034670385.1). NCBI lineage: Eukaryota > Metazoa > Chordata > Actinopteri > Trachichthyiformes > Trachichthyidae > Hoplostethus > Hoplostethus mediterraneus. Next base: position 11,971,312 of record JAXDDW010000008.1, read on the forward strand.
CTCAGAACTATGTGTGTGTAAGTTTACCATTAACAACAAATGTAATGTGAATATGACCTCAGTTTTGAACAGCGGTATGTTTTTGTGTGAATGTGCATTTATTCCCCCTGTCTGTGTGTTAAATGGATTGCGTTGTAATATGTAACCACCAGGGGTCTGAAAAGTCGCTACATCAGCAACATTGTTTCCATGTGGGCTTGGGACTGAAAGGAACAGCTACACAGCTGATCACATGATTTATAGCTTGCTCCTGATTGGAGGAATGGACAGCGTTACACCTTTCTACCCTGTTACAATGCCTATTCCGTGTTACAACCATCCCCGGTCTCCCCTGTGCTTCTGAACATATTTCCTCCCACGTAGCCAGTGATATGTCTTGTTACCTGAGTTCATAGAAAGAAACATCTCATATAAACTGGTGCTCATGACGCTTTTATTCTGAAAGAAGTCTCTTGCTGTTGCCGGAACGCTGGCTGCCACTAACCAATCAGATGGTACTCCACATAATAAGGACCACTCCATCCCATCCAGTTTAATTACAGATAGTGTATTATTACAAGATAGTAATGATAGGCTGCAGCCTGGTATTTCATAAGCATACCATCCAAACATCCACAAACAGCTGAGATGTGGATAATGCCGCCAGTTTAGATCTCGGAGAATTATATTCCCATCCACATGGGGATTATCCGCCCCTTGTCTGGCTTGGGCTTTAGGCAAGAGTATGTGATAAGAAAGCATTATTCTAACATGGAGGAAATAGGTCGCACAGCTACTAGGCTACTGTACAGACGTGGGCACTCCTACGCGTTCGGTCTCCCTCTGCCGTTCATTGGCCCATTCACCATCTTCAGCACCAGGGAGGCTGAACAGCGACACAGAGCCATGCAGCTATTATTAAAGAAGATGCCGCGCGCTGCATTCCACCCTATTAGGTTACTGTGTCAATATTGTCTTTGATTTTTTTTTTAAGCCGTGCTGCTATTGTCAATCGATTAGGCCTGCCGGAGGGGTGTATTGTCTTATTTGCGGCTCATTCCCCTCTCGATTTGATCGTGAAGAAATCGCCGTGTCGTCTAACTCTGCATGAGGAAGCTATTTTTCATCACCGATGCACGGGCTCCCGGGTTTTGTTTGGTTTCACCGTGTTTATCCCCCAACGAGAGGCATGACCGGCAAGCCCGCAGACTGTCACGGCACCGCTTAGGTAGGAGCATCTCATGTTCAGTGCCGCATCAACAAGCACCACCACCCGACCGCCGGGTCCCCCACACGGCACCCCAGTGTCCGCCGGTCTCCCGCGGCTTGTGACATGACAGCTCGGGGCAGAAAGAAGAGGATCAAAGGTTACGGACCAGAAATTTACAGACACGTGGATTCAAACAGAGGCGCGGGCAGGAGCCATCAGCTGCAAGGGCTGGATCCTCTAGGAACCTGGTCGAGGGAAGAGGGCAGTGGCACACAGAGACGGACAGGCTGCGCTGTTCGAGTTCAGAGGATTTCCCATCCACACCAACATTGAATGTGATACTTTATTCATCCCCGTATAGGGCATTTCTCTTCTCTCCCCCGCCCCCTCCAGGGAGGTCAGAGCGCAGGGTCAGCTACAGAACACTGTCTTGCTCATTGAACACTTAAAGCAGGGCGGATGCTTGCCGACATGGCTTGAACCCGGATCCAGCGGTTGAGGGACGGTCTCTACAGCCCCCTCTGAAAGCTGCATGTCACCGACTAGTTCAATCTTTCTTTCTTTCTTGAGATTGTGAGCGAGTTTGGGCCTACCCCGTGGTAGCACACACTTTTGCCTTAGGTACATCTGATGCACGGCTTCACAGTATTGTTATTAGTTGAGTCCAAGTCAGCAGTGTTGTTTCCCAGGCCTGTCAGGCTCACTTGGCTGCTCCTGACCATCACCTTTACCTGCACAACCATGGGCTGCATTCAGAGCATAGCCTGCAAGTCACGCATCAAACGAGAAAACATCGTGGTGTATGACCTGTCCGCCACCATAGACCACTGCCCGACAATCATTGAGGAGAACTCGCCCATAGTGCTTCGGTATAAGACGCCCTACTTCAAAGCTTCAGCGCGGATTGTAATGCCTCCCGTTCCCCGTAACGAGACCTGGGTGGTCGGCTGGATCCAGGCGTGCACACAGATGGAGTTTTACAACACCTATGGAGACGTTGGCATGTGAGTTAAGCCCAGTGACCACTGGCCATCCCCCCTGACGTCCCTTCAGAAAAGCTGTGTGTGTGTGTGTGTGTGTGTGTGCGTGTGTGTGTGTGTGTGTGTGTGTGTGTGTGCGTGTGCACGTGCGCGCGCGAGCGTGCGTGCGTGTGTACGCGTGTGCGCTTGTACGCATGCTGCATGAATGCATGGACGACGTGTTCATGTTTGTGCACAGTGTGTTGCATAGCAAAGCATTTGTGCACCCAGCAGGTTAACTATGCTGTCAGCCTCCTTCATTCAAACGCCCACCGACAGATTATGTTCCTGTGACTTTGGCACCTAAATAGAAAGGCTGCTATTAAAGGAGCTAAACAACAGTTGCTACCACACACACACACACCGATGTGCACACACTTCATCATATGCAAGCATGTGTGTGTGTGTTTGTATATAGAGGTGAACGCATTTGTGAGGGGGTGTTTAATCCTGATAGGTTTAGTGTGTGTGTGTGGGTGTGTGGGTGGGTGGGGGGGTAGGTAAGGGGTGAGAGGATAGGGCGTGGAGTGGGGGGCCGGTGTCTGAGTGGTCATAAAAACACAAGGGACAGATGGATGGGACTAGATGAGACTAAACTGTCTGGCACACAATGAGGATAATCCACTAAATCCATACCTCGTACCGTTCATACCGCCCGCCCCCAAGCCACGTCAGGATGTTTATACCACTTCTGAAATGTTTCTTCTCATCACCTCCTTTTCATCTTTGATGTTCCTGGTGAACACAACTTTACAAGTTATTGCAGCCCAGCTGAATCTGACATCCCACCTGCTCAAAATGCAAAATAATGTTTCTTCTCACAGTAAAGCCATCTTGGTGAAATGGCAAGCGGGTACATAGGAATCCCTCCATTTCCAGTGCTTTACTTTCTGTCCTCTTCCAGGTCGAGCTGGGAGCTGCCCGAGCTGCGAGAGGGCCTCGTGAGGGCCATCAGCGACTCAGACGGCGTGAGCTACCCCTGGTACGGAAACACGACTGAGACCGTCACCATCGTCGGCCCCACCTCCAAGCCATCACGCTTCATCGTTAGCATGAACGACAATTTTTACCCCAGTGTCACCTGGGCCGTGCCGGTCAGTGAATCCAACACACCCTTACTGACTAGCATCAAAAGGGACCAGAGCTTCACCACCTGGCTGGTGGCGCTCAACACCACGTCCAGGGAAAAGATCCTGCTCCACACCATCAAATGGAGGATGAGGGTGGACATCGCGGTGGAACCGTCCATGCCTCTGGGCTCCAGAGCCAGATTGATAGGCCGGGTTCACCAGGACCAGCCGCGGGTATTGACTCGCATGGAGCCCATCCCGCCTAACGCCATGGGAAGGCCCAACGCCAACGACGCCCAGGTTCTGATGTGGAGGCCCAGGAGAGGCCCTCCGCTCGTGGTCATACCTCCCAAGTAGAGGGCTGACAGTCCGGACGGCCCAAAGATCTGGTCAAAACATTGTGGCCCACTTGGACAGAGAAAACAGCTAAACAGACAAACAAGCAGTAGATAGATAAAAAGACAAATACAGACAAGCAGACGCAGATGCATCGGCAGGCTGAGACTATTGATGGCACAAGTTTAGAATTGCAGTTTTTTGTGTGACGCTGGGGTTAAATCCTGAGGGGACGACTGCCTTAAAACCCCACCGCTGCCTTTGACTATCCAGAAAGAACATCGGTCTGTACTTCTGGTGCCGTTGAGCTACTGGGTGTGCAGGCCTTTTTTTTTTCCCCCCCCAGCCCAGCACAAACGAGCAAAGTGTTTGTTTCTGTATTTGAAATAAATGCTGTCAGTGCTGGTATGTAATGCAAACCTGTAGCTACTCAGGCCCAGAAGGAAACGACCAAGCCTAAACACACCATATTTAAAAAGGTTCTTCAGCCTTAATGATGATATTAACACTGGCCTGCTCTGTACTGTACAGTAAAGTGGTGTGTGAGTGTGTACCGGTAGAAGACTAAAGGTATTAGTGTGTGTGTGGTCCGAGGAAAATGGCATTGCTGTGTGGTTATGCATTGTGGACAGAGAGAATTGTATTATTAACTGTAATGTTATTTGATTGTATGCTTTCAGAGATGATGTGAGTGTGGGTGCACTGGCATGTGTGTGTGTGTGTGTGTGTGTGTGTGTTTTCCAGGCCCATCAGGGCCTCCGACGGGGCCCCGGGGTGGGGTCCAGGCTTGCTGCTTTGCCACACCATACTGCCTCACACAGACACCAGGGGCCTGATTTGTGAAAACGTTGTAGGATCATTTTAAAGAATCAAAAAAAGAAACTAACGTCTTTAACCATCCATGCATCCTCGGTGTAGGTGTACGTTTTTTTTGGTTTTGGCATATCACAGAAAAATATAGAAATCCCAGCTTGAATTTGGTCATAAGCACACAACTTCTGCATTAACGCCGTTCATAACCGAAGCCGTACAGCTCACCCGAGACGCAGACCTTCTTACTCCCTGCCTTTTGCAAGCCAGTGATGCCTGGATTGATTGACAGCCATCTAGAGGAACACATGATTTCCCCTCTTCCATGTCCCATCTTACCTTATTTGCAGGTGAAGGAAGTAAGGTTACATAAGGTCTGCCCTCTAAGGCTGTGAGGACAAACAGCCACAACATGGGTCTTTATGAAGTCTGTATATGTACTCTAAGAGCAGAGATTGTAGTGAAAGGAGAAAGTGAACTGCTTCAGTGTGAAATTTGAAGTATTTTTTGGCTTAGAAATACAGTCACTGGTGCCATTATGACATTTTCAGCTTACAGAATATGAACATCTCACCATCGAGTTTGAGTCTGTGTGGGAAAAAAAAATAGCTTTTGTCTTTCAAGGCTTGTGCTGAGATACTGAGCTGCTCATAGGACGGGTCCAGACAAGGCGGAAAGGAAAGAGACGTAGAGTGTAACCATGTTATCTCCTCATGCTGCTCATCACCTTGGTGCAAACCGTACAAGCCTTCACACACACACACACACACACACACACACACACACAACCTCATCTACAACTATACCAGAGCCATGATCACCGTAAGGACTGTTTGCCTGTGTATTGCAAGCCCTGCTACACATCCTCGTTATGGTGGCGTGGACACAGGATATCTTAACATGCCTATCGTAGCCATGAGGCCGGAGCGGTTGGTGGAGCCAAAACGGAGCTGACAGCTAATGTTGACAATCAAGGGCAACATCTAGTTCAGCACCTCGAACAGGTCTATCCCGGGGAGGTGATCTTTATTAGCGATTAGGGACACAAGCAACCTGAAAGTCGAGGCTTTTCTAGGATGATGAAGAGGGGAAACCCTTTTCTGACACGTTGCAGAGTTAAGTGGTTGTGAGAATACATTTATATTTGGCCACGAGGTCACACGGTCTACCTTCTACACACGGTCTGTGTGTCAGGGCCTCAAGTGTCTCTTACAGTAACAGATGTGCCTGAGGACTGCAGGGTCGAGCGGTACACAGTCCTCGATAAACTTGACTTAACTCTTATTTGCTCTACTGATCAACTGGAACTTCATGCAGTAATTGACTGTAAAGGATGGGGAGACTGGTGTGCTATCTGAGATGGTTATGAAGGGATGTGGAACATCGGGGTGTCACAGTCTTTTCTCTCAGACTGTCTAGCCTTTGCATGCAGTGTTTTTAACCCATTAAAACAAATGTAAAATGTATGACGGTGTGATTTTTTTCATGAGTTAGTTAGTTATTATGGCAATATTAATATTATATGACTGTATTAGAGTTTATCGAGTTATGGGGGAAAAAATCAGAGACACAAATAATGACAGTTTAACTATATAATAATAATATTGTGCTCCATTCCTGCCAGAGACTGAAGTGTGAATGTGTGTGTTGATGTGCGAGACAGATCAGGAAGGAGGCGAGCAACACCATCCCAGCACAATCAAACACGCAGCGAGGGTGAAGGAAACATTTTTCTTTATAAGAGATCATTCTTGGTACATTAATAAAGTCATCGACTATACCCGCTTTACCCAAAACAACACACAGATGAAGTGGTTCCAGATGAAGACACAAGTAGAATCAGAGTCCAGAAGGTTTCTGTCAAAATAATCCCTCACAGATTTCTGGTGTAATTAGTAATATGATTCCTTCAGTTACGTTTTGATTTCTTTGCTTCCAATTCAACAGAATATCAAGTTAAACAGGAAATTTATGGTTTATAATTTACCCATGATTATGTCAAGTATAAATGATCATCAAAATGTCCTTTTCCCGTCAACAAACTTTTAAACCCTCACCTTTAAAAGTAGTCTACCTGTAATCTGTGTTACAGTTTGTATTTCTACAGTCAGATTTCTGTAACCCTGTTACTGGTTAGTCCCCAGACCCTGTTTACAGCAGCAGGTGGACAGATCCACCACAGCCATGTAGTGAGATACTTCTGTCACTGAGACACACAGCTCCACATCTACAAGTTACTATATGTTGCCTGGCAACAAAAACCCAAAAGAACCAAGCAAAATACAACCTGAGAGCCATAATATAATATAATACTACTTATAGTTGTTATGGTTGCCATAACCTACAAGTAAAGATGTCAAGGGCTCTCGTAGGCTTGGTGTCAGGACCTCATCGACTCTGAGGTGAAGACAAGACAGCAATTTGGACTGTGGTCAGACATCGTCTACTCCTGTCTGTCTGTCTGCATCTTTTATTGGTTTATTGTATAGCTATGATGGATGTGGCAGTAATGGAGACTGGCAGTAGAACAGGTTCTTAGTCTATACAATCAGTCAGTCCTGCGGAGAACACCCCCCCTCTGGAGGTGTGACATCCAGGTTCGTCTGTTTAGTGGTAACAATGAAAAAAAACAAAAAAAAACACGATCCTGTCGGCCGTTCGCTCTCCTCCTTGGTTCCTCCTCCCAGCTGAGGCACTTTTGGTGTCTGACACCCATCACAGCGCTGGGATTGCTGTAGCTCTTCACTCCTCCTCCTCCTCTTCCCCATCTTCCTCTCCTCGCTTTCCAATCCTCTATTCTCTGCCTTTTTGTGATCATCATACTATGCTATGATAGTCCTTCTCCCCCCCTCCTCCTCCTCCTCCTCTTCTCCAGCCCTCTGTTCTCCTCTCCCATCTACGTCTTTCCGTCTCCTGCAGGCCCTCCTGGTGCTCCCGTAGTGGCGGTGTGTGTGTGTGTGTGTGTGTGTGTGTGTGTCCTACGCCCTGCTGGGGTTGGGGCAGGGCTTGCCTTCGTAGCCGTACAGGAAGGTGGCTACAATGACCAACATGGCCCCCAGGAAGAACACACTGCAGACGACACCAAACGACACAGTCAGCAAGAAAACTTCAGAGAGTGTGAGAGAGAGAGAGAGAGAGAGAGAGAGAGAGAGAGAGAGAGAGAGAGAGAGAGAGAGAGAGAGAGAGAGAGAGGGCGAAAGAGTGAGAGAAACAGACATGCTGAGACATAGGGGCAGGATAAGTGTGTTAGTATGCATTAAGTGTGTATATCCTGAAGGAATGAGTGTGTTTTTGTCAGTGTGTGTGTGTGTGTGTGTGTGTGTCTGTGTGTGTGTGTGTGTGTGTGTGTGTGTGTGTCAGCCTGTACCCGGTGGGGTCAAAGTCCTGGAGCCAGAAGTAGGAAATCAGAGTTGACAGGATGATGGAGAGCGATGTAGCGAAGCCCTTGAGGATGTTGTCGGCATACTTGATGACCGCCGCGATGACCAGACCACCCAGCGCCTGCAAGAGCAACAAACACACGGACCCAGATGGACAAAGGCACGAAAGATGGATCCAGATGTGTGACAACATACGTTTTTTTTTTTGTTCAGCAGAAGATACGAAACACACACACACACACACACACACACACACACACACACACACACACGCGGTCGTGTTTCTAATGGAACCCCTGCTGGTACAGCGAGGGTTACCTGCAGCGCCACGACGGTCCAGGTGATCGTGTTGTAGCCCTGGAACATGCCAGACTGGTTCACCCTCTCCCCATCGTAGGCCAGCATCCCGATGAGGCCAAACACCAGGCCAAACAGCCCTGGACACACACACACACACACACACACACATCAAAGTAAAGCACCAGAAGATCTGACTTATAAAGAAGACTTCACTCTGAACTCTGATGAGAAGATGTGACTCTCAGGAGGTGCAGGCATCACATGACAGACGTGATCAAATATTATGGTCTGGTGTGAGCGACAACCAGGAGACAGTGCTACAGCCCACACGTTCAATCAGTCCAGTAAAAAAAAAACTACAGAAACACTTTCTCTGTCAGGCGCTAAATAACTTAGCGCTGCTTTTGCTTTTATTCGGCTTTTGAGAGTTCTTTGAGAGTGTTATTACTTCAATAAATTGCTTTTTTATTAGTAGTACAGATTTAGGCACTGGCTCAAACCTTTGATGCAGGGAGGGAGGCGGGGAGAGGGGGGGAAGCTCCTAACTCACACTAGGAAATGAATCGCAGGAGAATTAACGCGTCTCACACGTTCCGGGGTAAAAATAAACTAGACAGGAACATTCATCTTAGCAGAAACAGATCGGAGGTAAGAGAGCCCAGCTGGCTCCCTGCGCAGGGGGAAGGGACGATACGCAAGAGCTTCACAGACACGGTGGAGGAGCGCTAGTCCGCCCAGGCTGTTCTGAACAACAACAACAACAACAACAACGGCGAGATCTCATACTCCTTTGTTGTCAGAAGTGCCTGTAATCAAGCACCGAGCATCAAAGGGGTTTGAAGTGTTTTGTTTTCCTGTTTGTTTACTCCGTTTGTTGAATTGCTTCTACAATTTGAGGTCATAAAGAGTAACAAACTAGACCAGAAAACAGACTGAGCCTGATTGATTGACTGATTGGATGATCGGTTCAGTCGATCGGCGGATAGAGACCTAGCTGGATGTTGCGGACCCAGACGCTCTGCTTGCTCTCCTTGAGGATCTTCTCAAAGTAGACCCCAGCGAAGCCACTGGAGCAGCAGGCCACCAGGACCGCGGCCACGCCCACAAACTGGGAGCCCGCGGACGAGGCCTCCTGCTCTGGGGCCCCGGAGGACTCGGAGGGCCACTGGATGGACAAGAGAAAGACAATTCAGATAATAACAATAGTAAACCTATATTTATATGGTTTATATGCATCGATACGACACTTAACTAAAACCAGAGTTAGCTATAAGATATATAAAAAGGAGACACTTTCAAAAGAACAGTTGGTTAAAAATATAAACCGTTAGGAACAACACAAGATTAAAAAGTGGGCAAAAACAACACATTACTGAGTCTCTAAAAGCTTTAGTTTTAAAAGTGCCAGCCTAGGTTCCTCAGGGCAGGAGGTCCCACAGTCTGGGGCCCCTGATGGCGAAAGCACAGTCGCCTTTAGTCTTCTTGAGTCTAGACTGTAGGAGGAGGATTAAAAGGTCTGCAGTGCAGCTAGGGGTCAGATCTAGTTGTGCTTTAAACATGATCAATAAGATCTTAAAACCAATTCTGTTGAGTTGATATAGTCTTTGGAGCAACGTGCTCCTGAGCATCCAGCTGCTACCCTCCCTCCTGCTAGCACAACATAAACATTGGCAGACACACATGTGAAGCACTGCAATGAAGGAAGTGGCTCAATATGAGGACATCCAGGTGTAAAGACATCCAATGACACGCGTGACCTCTAGTCGTAGATTCGGTACTTGCTAGATAGGTACTAAGCCCATCACTGAAATTTGCGAATCATGTGTTTTGGTGCGTACGAGCTTGGCATGAGCACGGGGGTGACACAGCTTCCACACATGTGAGTTCATTCAGCATGAGTTTTTCATCGAATGGTCTACTCTTGGTTAACAAGCAAACTCAATTCTCCCTCTGAAGCTAGATGGCTACCTGAAATTCAAAAGGTGTCATCACAACTTTGCCCAGCTGTAAAAATGTTCCAGAGTGTGAATGCTCGTTAGGTATGCTATATCCTGCGCTAGGCAGTAAATTGGATGTTAAAAGATTTACAAAGTAAGAAATTTAAGCAGCTTGAAGGCTTAACCTTCAACTTTGGGTGAAAGTCAGAATCTGAGTCATTCCTTGAGGAAGCTCTTTTGGATATCTTCAGGGACTTGGGGCTCAAGATGAGAGGACAGCGCGAATTTAGCTGCTCTCGATACCTCCATTAGCCCCAATTCAGAATTTTTGAGAGTGATTACCAATAGTTGAAAAGGACACAACAAAACAAAGAAAGTATTGAATTATCCCTATTTTACAGTAGAATTTGAACCACCTCTCAGAAATGTGGCATTTTCTTTGTTTAGTCAAGGAGAAAGAGACGACAACATTACAATCCTTGACACTCCTCCAACATGGCAGCCCTCATAACCACTGGTCGCCACAAAGCAAACATTCAATGCAACAAGCCTCTATTACCAGCCCTGCATGCAAAACACATGTAGGAGATATCAAGGTACACCAGACCTGCACTAGAGCCACTCCAGCCATGAGGATGAGCAGCGAGAGCCACTGGTAGACCCCCAGCCTGCGACCCAGCATGGACACTGAGAACAGAGCTGTGGTCAAAATCTTCAGCTGGTACGTCACCTGATGGAGACAAGAGAACAGTAAGCACTCCATGAACAAGACTATGCTGATCTCTTCTTCTATACCCGTCCTCCTCTGTACCTGGTAGGTAGCAGCATCCAAGTTGGAAAGTGCCACGTAGAGCAGGTTATTCTGCAGTGTGTAGATCCCAGAGGGAATCGCCAGCTTCAGCGTTTCTATGGGTTTGTGGAATATTTCCTGGCGAAGGACACTGTTCAGAGCTCGCACGCTGTAGCCTGAGGAAAGTGGGAAGGAAGTCAAAATGTTGAATTAAACTTATAACTATGATTAAAGCTGTCCCCCTTGGCAGGACTCCTTCTCATAAACTGGATAACAGTTATAAAAGGTATATAGTATTTTAACTGAGTAGTCATTTTTCTGAGGTTAACCTACTGCAAATGTCACATCTTTTATGTTGAATAGCTAGTGCCCCTAGCTGATCTGAATGTCCCTGGTGTCCCTGAATGCATTTCTGGCTGCTTGCAACTTGGAATCATTTGGGTTATTATACCTCAAATGTAAGTGGAACAACAAGAAGCCAAGCTTGACATTAAACATTTCACTGGTTGGAAAAAAAGATTATCAACATTGTGACATTCTCACACACATGACATTCTGGCTAATTCTCACTAGCCAGAAGACGATATGCACATGCACCATTTTCCATAACTTTTCCAGGCCTGGAAAACCCGATTTATTAATTCCATGACTTTTCCAGGTTTTCCATGACCGTAGAAACCCTGTATATTGTCCACTGCACATTCCACTCACTGTGCTCCTTGAAGACAAGCAGCACACAGGTCAGGATCTTCATGACCTCGGCCACCACCACAGCTGAGGAGGCCAGGTAGCGTGGCCCATCCGCCTGCAGGGTGCGGGAGTAGCGCATGGTGAGCACCAGGGAGGTGGTCTGGAAGACCAGCACACCCAGAGACATGTACTTGAGCCTGGATGACGCCATGAGCACCCTGGTCGGTAGGAACACAGTGGACGGGGATGGAAAAGGGAGAGATTACATTGCAAGCATTCGCCGAGTGTATTTACGCTACACACATAGATCTACCGGAATGGAAGTAGACTTGCAGAACCACGGAGGACTTTTAATCAATAAAAGAGCAAAGACTGCTGAAGAGAGGAGCAAGGAAGTCACTGACAGAATGGTCTCACCTTTCCTTGACTGATGCTTTCAAAGACACCCCGCTGAAAGCAACTTCAGAGACGTAACCAGTTTACTTTGCATTAGATAGGATCCCTCTTTGGGTATGGTCGTCAGTGCGTGTAGTTTCTCACCAGTTTTCAGTGAGGGGTTAACTCAGCCAGGTGCTGGAATCTCAACCCAGCTGTCAAAACAGCAGCAGTTCAAGCCCTTGCGTCCATTGACCCACACTGGCTATCTAACGTCCGCTAATAACTTCACTGTTCACGATCATCTTTGGTAGTTAATTTCCTGTACATAATCTCGCATGATGAACTGGCATTACTGGTGAACTACCTGTTAGGCGAAAGAGATTACCGAGAAAAGATAGGGAGAAGCAGAAAATCTCATGACTTCCGTGTACAGTTCTCTTCCTCGCTGGCTCGACAATGCTTCCGCTGCGACCTACCGCCACCTGCTGGACTGGCACGGCACTGAACTCTTCATATGTAATATTTAATAAAACTGCCCTGTAAAGTCAAAGAGCATGAGTAATGAAACAAATAGATATCAGATTGTATCTCCTTGCTAAATGTATTGTTGGACTGCAAATGATTAATAGCATTTATGAGTATAATTTTTGTTAAAAAGTAGTTACTGCTGTTTGCCTTTGGAGGCTAGTACAGTGTAGGCTACCATACAACGTTCTATGATTACAACAAATTATTAGACTACTTATAAGGCATCTTTGGGGGAAAAAATATGCCATTTGTTCATCCATCAAACCTCCACTCATCTGTCTCCTTGTTTTATTTATTTTTCTATTTAATCCATTCAATATTTAACACAGATGAAGAAGTAGATTTTAAGGAAGAGAGATAACTGAACTTAAAGGATCTAACAGGATCTGAGCTTTATTTCAGGAAGCACATTTGGTTGATCATTTGATTTATTTCCATCAAACAGCTTTTGTTCTTTATTATTATTAGAAGTATCTTCTACCTTATACAAACATGGCGGCAACTACTTCATATGACATGTATAACATAGGCTATTTAGGGTTAACAGAGAAAGAAAGTACAATAAACATAAAAAAATGTTTTATATACAGCACATAAAAATGGCCTTGCATATGTACGGGAAATGGCATGCTCCATAGGCTCTTACTAAAAAGTTTCTTGTTGACTGATGACCCAATGTACACATTTTGTAAGACTGCAGGGACATCAAAAGTTAATTGTATTAGATTAAGGCTCTTAAGCGCCAGAAACAGGGAATTTTGAAGCAACATGAACAATTTGGTTTATTCACAGACATTTACAGTAGTAATGGCAACCAAACCAATATTTCTTGGTAGACGATGTGTGTGTGTGTGTGTGTGTGTGTGTTTAACTGTTAGTCTTTCATAGATCACAAGACTACATTGTAACAGTAATCCAAATAGAAACAAAAACCGACAGAAATTTGGAAATTACTAAAATTTTTGGCTGACAAAATAAATTTGGTCTCAAGAGACACTGACGTTCCTTTGTAAAGATGCAAAAGTGAAACGATGAATGATTGTCTGCGATCACAGAGCAGTCACGCATGGCTCTCATGCGCAACATCAACTCCGAGAAGCATCGGGAAGACAAAAATACTCTCATTGCAACAGTACAATTACCTTACACATCTTCAGACTTGGTTTATGAATCACGCAGCAATTAAAAAAAAAGGTGCACAGATACACTGATTGTAGTTAAGCAAAAGTAATTATATGATTTTGATTTCGAAGAAAAAACCATTTGAATCGCCTAAGAGGTGCGAACAATACTCATATAACACAGAACAGTAAGTTTTTAGAAGAGACACGTGTCGTAGCCGAATCTAGCTTAGTAACGATGGGAGCTTCCTGTCAATATGTACATTTCAACATACCTGCCCCGTGACACAACAGTAACAATACTAACGTGTGTGTTTCTCAAGCCTCTCGCTTAACCCCTCACCATGTCATACAGCACACTCACCTACCTCGTTAACAGTGACAGCCTCTGTGGCGGGAGACCAGAAGAGAGACGTGGTACGATTGCATCCGTGCAGACTTTGATTTTCACATAAACTCTCCCTGTGTATTTGTTAGTCTACCAGTAATTTCAATACGTGGGTAACGCGCTGTGGATTCCTACCTGCTCTGACTTGATCAACTCCCCGTGAGGACAGAAAAGGTTTGAGGGTAAACACTATGTATCTACTGTCATCGATGCATTAAAAACACATTAACTTGCAGAAGAGCTATTTACACCACAAGCTTAGAACCACATAGTAACAACATGCATGTGTGTGTGTGTGTGTGCGCATTTGTAAGTCTTTGTAATCATGTGACAGCCATTTCTACAAGTCCCCCTTTAGCCATGTTAAAAACCAGAAATAATGCATGAATAAAACACAACAAGGCAACAATTAGGCAGTTCTGCTTTGAAAATAAAAGCTTAACATTGATTGAATGTGACCCATCATATAAAAAGTAGAGTTAATGTTTCCAGTGGGGAGTTAGTATTGGCAGGCCTATCACATTTAACGATATTGAAGGATAGCATACGGCATGTTAAACAATTGAAATGTCCTTCAAAACAAAAAACACTAGCCAGAAACACGGCTCAGGCCTGTACCACCGCTGAGTGAACAGAGCAGAATATCCACGGTCCCGCCTCAACGTCCATCTCAACAGTCCATTTTCTTCACGCAGAATCTTCTGATCGGCTTTTCCTCAATAATCCCTCAATGAACAGTTTTGTCTTGGGGTGCCAAGGACCCAGAGGCAAAGTCCTGACCCGGCCAACAGAGCAGAGGACTCTTGGCTGTGACCAACGAGACCGGGGGGGGGGGGGGGGGACGCTTTTAGCCGGTGAGAGACAGCCAACACCACACTTTTTGGTATTCAACATTTTTGATTTTTAGCTGACAATACTCAATGACGTTTTAGAAACAACAAAACACAGTATTCTTAAGTGCAAAGAGGAAAATAAAACACGAAAGGGGAAGTGATTGATTACTATAACGAGGAAGCAATAAGGGAATTAATGAAAGAGGAGAGAGGAGACAGACACAGTAGGAGTTAAGTGTCGTAGTTTTAACTACACAGAATGACGAGTCAGTACTTTTATGTTCTCCTCTGACCGGCCTACGCAAACACCTGCATGTTTCCACGCTGAGGCTGCTGGGAGGCCTGCTGCGTCTGTTGCGACTGAGGCTGCAGCTGCACCTGCTCTGGAATGTGTGTGTGGCGTGATGAGGGCAGTGCGTGGTGGGGGTTCCCCAGGGGGGTGGGGCTGGTGGTGACATCAGACCAGTCCGAGTTGGAGTGGGGTGAAGAGGACGACCAAGGGTCAGGGGACTCCGGCGAAGGGGTGAGGTACGGGTGCTCGCTGGGCGGGTGGGCGGGGTGTCCCGGGGTGGTGCCCTCTGAGCCGGCGGTGGCGTAACTGTGCTGGGAGGGGGGCGTGGGGTACTTATCCACGGGGCTCTGCATGGCCTGATAGGGGGGCAGCTGCCGAGACTGGCCATCTGCTATCCCGTGACCTCCGTGGGCGAGGGCGTGGGCGTGGGGGTGCTGCATGGTGTGGGAGAGCCCGTGGCCCATGCCCATCTGGTCAGGCATCTGGTACATCATGCTCGGGGCGCAGCGGAGGTGACCCGGCCCCTGCTGGGCGTGACCCTGGTTCTGGCTCTGCCCCTGGGGCTGCTGGACCTGCGCCGGCCCGGGCTGGGGCTGCTGCTTCAACATGGCCTGGCCTCCTCCCGGTCCCGGGGCCATCATCTGGAAGGTGACGATGGGAGGCAGCTGCTCCCGGCTCATGGTGACGTTCATGGAGGTGAGCAGCGGGCCCTGGCCGTGGTGTTGGCTCATGCCCGGGTGGGACGCCCCCATCTGGTGCGGCACGAGGCCGAACATGTGGCCGCCGTAACTGTGCTTGGTCATGCCCACCCAGCCCTGCTGCTGGCCCAGCATGTGGCTGACCGGGGGCAGCAGCGGTCGGGAGCTGGGGCTGGCCAGGAGGGGAGGGGAGTTGGCTTTGTTGGAGACGCCGCCAGAGGCGTCGCCCGTGTACGAGTGCGGCGATTCCAGGGAGTCGACGGGCGACATGGTGACCGAGCTCTCCGACAGCCCCCCCGCCGTCTTGGCACCGTTAGTGCTTCCTCCTCCTGTACCTCCTCCACTACCTCCTCCCACCCCAGCTCCCACACCCGGCCCCTCTCCTCCAGCGGGCTTCTTCCTCCGTTTGGCCTTCATGTCCTTCAGCTCCTTAGCTCCCCCGCCAACACCTCCCACCTTCGCGCCACCTCCACCCCTCCTGCTCTTCTTGCCCTGGGGCCCGGGGCGCATGCCGATGAAGCCGGTGCCGTTGGCCCCGCAGACTAGGGAGGAGTGCCCTCCGCCCATGTGGTTCGGCCCGTTGTGGGGGCTGTGGACCAGGTTGTACTGGTCCAGCAGGCGGACTATGTCGTGGTGCATACGCTCTTGGGCGGTGTCGCGGGGAAGTCGATCCAGGTGATCGGTGATGTCGCGGTTGGAGTAGTGGTCGAGGAGAACCTGAGCCGCCTCGAAGCTGCCTTCTCTGGCAGCGAGAAACAATGGGGTCTCCTCCTAGAGGGAACACAGCCAAGAGGTAAATAAATGACTCTCTGTGATGCATAATGTCAGAGATCTCAGTATCACATCTTTCATCCAGTACAGATATATAAGAACAATGGATGAAAAACAAGAACGCACCTTATTGTCTTGCATGTCGCGGTTGGCTCCATTCTTCAACAGCACGAGAGTGGCCTCCACATTGTTGACTGCTGCTGCCCAGTGCAGAGCAGACTTGCCTAAGACAGTGGGGTTGGACGAGGGAGACAAAGGAGTGAGTCCACGTTAGCTGGACTAGCATTCTTACAAGTCAGCAGAAAGTTGTCCTGTTACATCCCACACAGCCTGCACGTCTTCACTGTTAGTCACGGTTCACGCCTCGTCCGACCAAAGGACTAAGACGCAAATGAAACAAATGAAAACCAAGTGTGTGGATGTGTGATATAAAGTGTGCTTGAGTACTCGTGTGGATCAAGCCTCGTTATAAATAGTTTTATTTATTGTGCATCTCAGGTGAGAATATCTGATAGAGATTTTTTAGTTATTACTGTGAAATCTTCTGAATGTTTTCCTTGCAGTTTGCATGTAAGGCATCGATGATAAAGATGTAATGTATTATTTGATCCAACACTAGATGAGGAGTTTATTGTATGCATGGACTATAATTGTAGTGGTAGTCCTTAAATCTTTTGCGGGATGGGATGGCCTACAGTCGATTTTGTACATTGGCATGGTTGTGCAGAGTGGTTGTCATTTTTAGCTATTTCAAGGAAACATGTTTTCGCTGACCACTAGATGTCCTATATTGCATGAGCAGATGTCTACCATATCAATTGGTTGTATAGGGCTCAACTAGTATTATTATTGTTGGTTTTCAAGCTCAGTGTAAAGGTACCAGTTATAATGCAGTTGTAGGTTTAGGCATAGTTATTGAATTTGGCAAATAATTACCACTAAAGCTGTTAGATTCATGTGTTCAGTGATTATTAGGCACTGCAAGCACTGGTATGTTATTCCATTCTACGGTGGCGTTTGTTACACAACGTTGTGTCTTAAGAGCGATCCACAGGCATGTCAGACATGTGCAGTACAGTACAAGGACCAAATGAAAATCACCTAAAAAGTGACCTAGCAACTTCAGCAGATCTAGAGGGATCTAGATGTAGATGCTTGCCAGCAGGGCATCGACATAAAAACACCACTAGCAAGGCCATCATACTATTATTGCTGTTTCTATACTAGCAATGTTCAATGTAGTTCTCTGACCGTGGTCATCTACAGCGTTGATGTCAGCGTGGCAGTGGACCAGCTCCTCCACCATGCCCTCCACGGCCAGCCGGGCCGCCAGGATCAGAGGGGTGGTGCTGTCATTCATACGAGCATCCAGCTCTGTCGCGCGGTTACGGATCAAGATCTGAGAAAAGACATAGACGAGAGATGAGGTCGAGGACTGGGCCTTTTTCTAGGGCTGTTAGTAAGTGAGATGGCGGGGTGAGCGTTGGTCTAATATTTACTATGACGTGGTACATGGATTGTTTTTGGTTGACCACCTTCAAGTTCAACTCAAGTTACAGTTTCTCACCTGGAAGACTCCCTGGGCGTCGGCAGCCACGGCGGCATGCAGCGGCGTCCTGCCCATGTTGTCGTGGGCGTTGGCGTCAGCTCCGGCGTCCAGCAGCCTTTTAGCGGCATCGGCCCGGGCGTAGCGGGCCGCCAGGTGGAGCGCCGTTTCTCCTGTGCGGTCGGTCTGAGCCATTAGCGTGGCGCCCTGGGCAATCAGGTCCGAGATGACGCTAGGTCCCGGTTCATCACCTCCGCTCTCCTCCTCCTCTTCCCCGTGCAGGCCGCAGTCAGAGCCGCCTCCGTTACGCAGTGAGGCCAGCATCAGCGGGGTGAAGCCGTCTGACAGAGACGGGAAAACAAATGAGTTCCAGCCATCAAGACTAAAATGAGACGAAATCCAAAGGGCTAGCAATGCCCCCTGATCTTTATTTTAAAAAATGCCGGTGAATACCAAACATACTTCACAACAAACAAAGCGACGGTCTCCATACCTGGTCCCTTGACGTTGACATCCAGACAATCTGCGTCCAGATCGGCCTGCGGGGGAGTGAGGGAGATGTCGGCAGCCTTGTGGTGCTGCAAGGTCCACTCCCGCCGGTCCACTCCTCCATCCACAGGCAATGGGCAGCAGGGGCTTGTCTTCAGTCTGGGAGAAGACAACAAAATGGCTACCGAACACTGACTTCCCAAACCTCTTGATATAATGTGATCAACATGTAACGAAACTATTCCTCTCTACCAGCTTTATTTTTACCCTTCTTTTCTCTTATTTCGTTTACTTACCCTTGGCTTCTTGGGTGGAACCTCGTCCTCCAGCCATCTCTGGCTCTGGCCTCCGTCCATCATGGATCCGTCCTGCGTCTTGAAGTTCCTGGTGTGAGAAAAAAAACCCAGCATTTATCCAGGGAAACCATGACAGAGCATGCACCTCTTTTCCAACAATGCCTTGTTTCACACTCACAGTGACACGGGTTCTACTTTGCTGTGCATTTTACCCTGTAAGTTGTATGACGAGCCCTTATAACTCCAGTATCCACTCACTTCATGCCAAAGTCATCCTGTCCAACAGGCTCTCTCCTCTTGTCATCCTTCTTGGCCATGAAACCGTCAGGGAGCCAGAGGACACCGTGTTTATGCTTTCTCTTGGCCGCCAACATCCCCAGCACCAGGATCAACAGGATGATCACCACTGCCACACCAACCAGGTACATCAGATAGGGTGGGTCAGGCTCTGATGGTTCACCTGGAGCGGGGGATACAAAGGATAGGTCTAATAACAGCAACGGCACAGAGGGCCATTTTATCTTCACTGATTCACGTTTCTACCTAAAAACAAAAATGTGTAAATGTGTACATTCATTTATTCGTTCACAAATTAAAATCTCATGCTGTCTACCATTGAACGACAGGCCCACTTACTGGCGACAGACTCTAGAGGGTAAGGCAGGTCAGCCCTAAGGTGCGCTGCTGCAATGAAGGATGCAACCTGATCAGCGGTGGAGAAACAGTCAACCGAGCTTTGGGCACATTCACGGTTATCGATTTGCAGATACACCTTAGACCTGCACAGGGAAACACACACAGACATGAAAACACAGAAAAAGACATACGAGTCATTCCAACTATTCAGTATTAAACAAGAGCCAAAACGAGGACAGAGATGCGAAAGGGACAAATAGTAATCACACACGATGACCATCTTGAACCATCCTTACCCGATGACCTCCTTCTCCAGCTCTCGCCTGCTTCTGCTCCTCTGCTCCTGCGCTCCCTGCTCCTCCTGTGGCCCGTAGTAAGGGTACACCATCGGGTTCTTGTTCTTGTCCAGCTTCACCCTCAGGTTGGTGTGGAGCAGGGTCCCCAGGGAGCGCAGGAAACCCCTCATGTCCCCGAGCAGCTCCCCGGGCTGCAGCCGCACCACGATGATCAGGGTGCCGTCCGCCACCTTGGCGGGGGTGTCGCCGGAGCAGTCCAGGCCGTCCCACCCGCAGGCCTCGGTGTAGCAGCTCTGGTCGCAGATGTCATTGCCGTAGTGGTCCGCGCAGTACTTGTCATATCTGAGAATACACAGTAGAAGGAGGAAGATTGGAGTTGTTACTAGAGCAAGTAATGACAAAAAACCAGGTTGGGAGAAAAAAAAGGCAAGGGGAGGTTTGACTTACTTGCAATAGGGCGGCGGGGCCTCCTGGCACTCGAAGCTGTCGAAGAGGCACCCCGAGTTGTCGCACTCCTTGTCGCAGCGGCCGTTCCTGAAGAGGTCCCAGCAGCGTACGTGGGCGGTGCAGTTAAGCCAAGGCCGCTGCCAGTGCAGGGAGCAGTCCCCCCCGTCCCACTGGCACTCGTGGTTGTTGCACTGCGGGTCGCACACTTTATCCCTCGACCGCTGCTCGCACTCCAGGTAGGGGCAGGTGCGTGGCAGGGGGTCGAACAGCTCGCAGTGGCGTCCGGAGAAGTGAGTGGGACAACGGCAGCTGTACTGGGATATGCTGGAGGGGATGCAGGTGCCTCCATTTTGGCAGGGCCGGTTTTGGCACCTTTGCTCAATTTCACAGTGCGGCCCGCCGAAGCCTTGCAGGCACTGGCAGTGGAGGTGGCCGACCGGTGAGTCGACGCAGACCCCGCCGTTCTGACAGTGCAGCTTGGCGCAGTTGTAGCCTTCCATTTCGCCACAGTTGAACCCCGTGTAGCCCTAGGGACACATGCCATGTTTTTAAAGTGGCACATAGCGATATAGTCCTTTTAGAAGTTGGGCCTACTTGGCTACTTGACACATTTGTAGAGGATTCGTGAGATAGTACAGACAGTCTTGCAGTTGATCTTTCATGAACCACCTATTAGAAAAAGTGTAACCTAGGTTCTCCTACGAATCTGCTGCTTGTCTACTATACCTGGGCTATGGTGTGGCCCTCTGAAGCATGAGAAGAAGAGAAGGAGCAGAGAGGTTAGTTGTGTGGAAAAAAAAGGCCTTTAGAGTGAAACGATTAAGACGTATTATTCCAGCACCGGTGCATTTTTCTTTGCACAACAGCAAAAAGGAAATGAAAGAAGAACAAAGAGGAAGTAACATCACAGTCCTGCCTCCATTTTCTATCTTGTGAAGTCACTGTGATGTTTGTTTATATTGAGAAAAAAGTGCAGTTCAGGAAGCTAGCAAAAACAGGGCTTACACAATAGATTGAAAGTATACAGTTCACATATGACGGCAGAGAAGACCTGATATACAGGATAAGAGAGACTTACAAGACAGGAGCAGGTGTAGCCATGTATTGAGCTCATGTTCATAGAGCAGGTGCCACCATTGTGGCATGGCTTCGACAGGCACAGATCCACCATGGACTCACAATGACGACCTGGGAGAGAGAAGGTGAGGGTAAAAGAGACTTGTTAGCAATCACAACAGTTAGGAGGTTTACTCACAAAACATGTTTGCAGGTTTTCCATCACTTCAAAGGGTGCTTGTAATGTACCTGTGTATCCTAGGCGACAGCGGCACTGGTAGTCGTTGGCCAGCTGTACACAGTCGAGGCTGCCGGGGGCGTGGCAGGGCCCGGACAGACACTCGTTGACGTCGCCCTCGCAGTGTTCTCCGGCGAAGCCTGCAGGGCAGGAGCAGGTGTAGCGGCCCACCCCGTCCACACACTGGCCCCCGTTCAGGCAGCGAGGCCCCCGGGAGCCGGGTTTGGGGGCACACTCATCCGTGTTCACCTCACACTGGGGCCCTGCAGAGAGGACAGAGGAGGGATATCAGTGTGTATCTGTGTTTTTGAGAACATTGGTTGTTTCATTTTTTTGTTCATGCAGTGGTTTGTGTGGCATCAGCATCTCCTACTGCCGGCCGCGTGGCACCTGCCGACATGATCAATTTGTCCCACAGTGCAGGAACCAAATTCAGGTCCGTCAGTCTATTGATCAGACACTCACTCCTATATACAAAGGGTTGGGACAATGGGCTGGCACCCCCCCGAAAGATGATTGGCCTGTCTGGTGTTACAGTCTTGCTCATGTGTGTAAGCTTTGCGACTGCAGTGGCTAATCTCCGTGTGACAACATTGAGCTAACGTGACATAACATGACATCTTTTCCCCCCCTCATTTTTAATGTCAAACATTTTCTTTCAAGGGCGTTTTTGCTCCGAGCCCCCGTTCCTTTCTGACCACAGTGTGCTTGCTTGCGTGTTGCGTTGTGATCTTACCGTGTGTTCCAGGTGGGCAGGCGCAGGTGAAGCGGTTGATGAGGTTTATACAGGTTCCTCCATGGAGGCAGGGGTTGGAGTGGCATTCATCAACATCGTACTCACAGTTGACCCCCTGGTAGCCTGGCTTACACTGGAGGGATGGCAGGAAGGACAGAGGTTAGTTTCATTGTGTGTTGCAGGCGTATTGCTGCTAATTAATAATATGTTTAATAATTCTGTATTAAACACATGTATACAAAACACACACACACAGAATTCACTTACTATACACTCGTAGGTGCCCTGATAGTCCTTGCATGTGGCTCTGTTGCGACAGGGATTTGACTGGCACTCATCGACCATCTCCTCACAGTAGCTGCCCATGTATCCCGGCTGGCACTTGCATTGGTGGGAATTTCCCACGTTCACACACCGCCCCGCATTCTTACACACCTCCTCCAAGTCCACATCTGATTGGGGAAAAAAGAGAGACACACACATTGATCAAAGAACATGAACGGACACAATGACTTACGTGTCTGTCTGTCCGAGTTCAACTTGAAGACTTCATCGACCCAAATGGGAAATTTGCTTTAGATATGATTTCACTTTCTCTCTCTCTATTACTGCCCTAATCATATTTTGGAATAATACATAACGTTGGATGTTGAGATCATTGCGCGGCGGTTCCTTACCATTCCTGGCAGCAAAGTCCTGGCAGGACATGTTGGGGACGTCACAGTAGAGTCCTGTCCATCCCATGGGACAGTGGCACGTCCAGGTGGTCTCCGTCTGAGAGCAGGAGCCCCCGTTACGACAGCGCACCTGGCTGCACAGGTTCACAAAGGTCTGCATCGGTAACAGAAAGAGGGAGAGGTAAGCCTGGGTGTGCAAATGGTAGCAAATATTTCCCCCCCCACACACACACACACACACACACATCTCCGCAGACTCTCTCTCACACCCACAGCTACAACCACACACATTACCTGGCAGTTCTGTCCATTGTATCCGACGGGGCAGGTGCAGCGGTAGGTGCCCAGGCCGTCGGTGCACGTGCCTCCATTCTTACAGGGCTGAGAGTCGCACTCATTCTGCTCGTACTGGCAGAACGTCCCATAAAAACCAGGACGACAACGACACACGAAGGTATTGATGTCATCGATACACGTGCCGTTGTTTAGACAGGAGCTGGAGAGGCAACGAGAACGGGAGAGACAGTTAGACATGGTGAGAACAAATGGCTCTGTTCACATTGCCAAGATAAAGATACACATGAAAAGGCAGGACAAAGAGAAAACAGGCTAACGGGGTACACTTGATTCCCACCCAAACCATGTATATTTAGACTGCCAGTGAACTGAATCTAATCTAAAATCTAAAATTCAGTGTCTCAAGTATAAAATGGGAACTTCTTAATGCTAAGATGAAGACATGCATCACTAAGCTGTACCCTTAAAGTACCCATGTGACAGTCATCCATTCATTCAGGTCAGAACAGGACTCAGATTCACTGCTGAAGAACTGAATCAAGATCAGGATCATTTAAGCACATAAAATATTACTATATGTCATGGATCATGCCTTGAATGAACAGCCTACCTCTCAGTGCATTCTGGGATGTTGTGTTCACAGAGGATTCCGTCGAAGCCCGGTCGGCACTCGCACACGAAGCTGTTGACGTAGTCCCGGCAAACGGCCCCGTTCTGGCAGGGCTGGCTGGCACACTCGTCTACCTCGGTCTCGCAGCGCCCCCCGTCAAAACCTGGGCGACACTCGCAGGAGTAACGCCCCACGTCGTCCACGCAGGAGCCCCCGTTCAGGCACGGGTCTGGGGAGGGCAGAGAGAGAGGGAGTGACGAGAAGGTTTAAAGTTGGAGAACTACTTGCTGTCGGTGCAAACAATTTTGAACAATCAATCAAACAATTTGGCAGGGTGAAGTGATAACCTTCCCTTTGTTCACCCGGTCGCTGTTTATGTGTGTGTGAGTTTCTACGCTGCCCTGATTTCTACTGGAGCTTGTGGGATACCTAAAACCCTCTTGTGATATCCAAATGAATGGGACACGGGCAGAATAAACCCAACTGAGCAACTTTTATCTAACTATTATTATCGTCTGTATGTATGTACTGCCACTCAAGCTCAAGAGTGTTGCAGGTGGAGGTGCAACTCACTGGGCGTGCAGTCGTCAATGTTCGTCTGACAGTTGTGTCCGCTGTATCCAGGCTGACATTTGCACGTGTAGCTGCCCTGGTTGTTGATGCAGTGAGCTCTGTTCTTGCACGGGTTCTTCCTGCATTCATCCACATCGTCACTGCAGCGAGGACCTACATGATTGTACAAAAAAGGCTCAGGCTCACTTTGTCTCTCTCTAGTAGTCTCTCTCTCATATATACACAAACACATAAGGATGTAGAAACACACAATAACACACACACACACACACACACACACACCTTGCCAGCCACTGGGACATCTACAGGTGTAGGAGGTGTAGTCTGGGGTTGGGTGACAGACGCCTCCCCTCTCACAGGGCCGAGACTCACAGGGCTTCAGCACCTCCTCGCAGTGTTTACCTGCTCAGACATTGTACAAGACAAATAATCAAAACAACCTGAATGAAAGTTTCTGCTTTATTACATTATAACTATATTACATCGCTATATTATATACATACTGAACAGAACACGACCTAAGTCACACTACATTTGCACAGCTACTGTTACCTTGCACATTTTATTTATACGTTCACGTCGCTTTATCTCTGTTTTTATACTTACACTAGCCCGAAGGTTGCATAACTCAGTTTGCGTTACACTTTGATATTTTTCCTTTGTTTAATTGTAAATATTTAACTTATAGTCTTTCTATGCTTACTATCTTATTTAACTTTTTTTTTTTTACGGTATTGAGCATTTGTACAGACTATGCATATATGCATATAACAGACTTGTACAGACTATGTATATAACAAATACACTTGAACTAATGACTGCTGCTGCGTGCCGACAAGTGGGTGTTGATATGGTGTGCTTGCCTGTGAATGGTGGACTGCACTGGCAAGTGTAACTGTTGACTCCGTCTATACAGGCGGCCTGGTTCTGACAGGGTCCTGAGGCACATTCATCCACGTTCTTCTCACAGTTCACACCTGACAGGAGGGGAGGGGCGGTTCGTCAATACAGTTCACTTTCTACACCTTTTGTCATCAGTCAAATAAACCAACTCACTGGTTGTTCCCTGGTCCCTCTATTGTCTGTCAAGTGTTTTGTGGTGTTTAGCAATATAAATAACATTCTCTATTATTGTTAGTATTACCTGTGAATCCAGATCGGCACTGGCAGATGTAGCCGTTGTGTCGTTGAAAACAGGTACCCCCGTTTTGGCATGGACTGGACTGACACTCATCCTTTGCCTGCTCACAGTGCTGCCCTACCCAGCCTGCCTCACACTCACAATGGTACCTAGACAGAGAGGAGGGGCAAGGGAGAGTTTCAAGATTTCAAAATAAAGCGATATGTGTACCTCCAACATGTTAAAACAGTTTTCCTGTCGAGTTGTTTTGTAGCTGAGGGGGTAATTGTTGTCTCTGAGAAGAAGGTTTGTTCCTGGGCACATTCAAGGATCAGTTCCAGCAGTTTAAGAATGACTATTATTTGGTATTTAATGTAATTATATCATGATATATGGGCAATTTTGCTGTAGCGGTGACTGCAATGTTCTCAGCAAGGTTGCGGGCAAATTTCGAGAGCAAGGCAGGCTGGGAGCAAAGAACCTCACAGCTAAATTGAGCAAGAGGAAACACCGTTCAACTAAAATTATGGGGCAAAAGGGATGTAGCTGCTCATGTTCCACAAATACTGAATGACTGGGGAGTTAGCCAAATGGAAATATTTGGAGGAGATGAGAACAGATCCGTTATAAAAAAGAGACAAATGCGTACACAATGTGAAACTGCACGAGAGTAACTGTACCCGTTTTGCTGCTCGACACACTCTCCGTGCTCACAAGGCTGAGGAGCACAGTGGTCGGTCCCGGAGTGACACAGCGGGCCGTGGGTACCGGGGGGGCACAGACAGTGGAAGCCGTTGACCTTGTCCACACAGGTTCCCCCGCTCATACATGGGTTTGAGTTACATTCATTTATCTTCACGTCGCATTTAGCTCCTGGGGAGAGAGCGATTCAGAGGGCATGGGCACATTTACTGTGTTAGTTTCACTGACGCTGATATATTTCTACACCATCCTGCCTCATCACTGAAATCTTATTTTTGAATATAAGTTTGTTTACGCTGGGGGTCCGTAGCATAGCATACCTGTGTATCCCGGTGCGCAAACGCACTTATACTCGTTGATGCCGTCCTGGCACTCTCCGTACTCACAGGGGTTGCTGGCACAGTCATCCTCATTGATCTCACAGTTCGGCCCTGAGGAGAGAAACACACCAGACGAGCTCAGACAGAGGAATGGTTTATCGTGGTTTGATCTAGGTAGGCGTATCGCTGTAAAGTCCTTTGAGACATGTTTAGTGATTAAGGGATATATGAAAAAAACTTGACTTCACAAATCTCCTTTTTTGTGAAGTGAGTGAAGTTTTATCTGACTACATAACTTTTACTGAGGTTTAAAACACCTTGTCATATGATTTTTGGTTTAAGTTTAAAGGTAGTTTGAGGTAGATCCACAGTTTATTCAATCTGCAGATCGGGAGCCAAAAAACTCAAACTCACTAAAGGATTACACAGAATTGAATAGTATTGAATATCTATAATTACAAATGATTTCTAATACTACTATTGAAGTACAAGAGTATAGAGGAGTACTATAAGGAGTACAGTAAGGCTGCAGAGAGCTGTTACATGTGACAGTACATCCATTCACCACCAGAGGGAGTAAGGCACCATGAGAGTCCAAAAGAGGTGCAAGAAGTGAGAAAATGTAGAAAGAAAGCCAGAGACAGAAATGAAAAAGAGGCTGATTAGACAAACAGAAGCAGGAGGAAACATGAAGGTAGATAAATAAAGAGAGAGACAGAGAGAGAGAGAAGAGAGAGAGAGAGACAGACAGAGAGAGACAGACGGAGAGAGAGACAGAGAGAGAGAGAGAGAGACAGAGAGCTCAGAGGGAGAGACCTGAAAGTGAGACCTAACAGTGACCTCGGCTGACTCGGTGTGGGTGCAGTGAGTACAGTCCAGACTGCAGTACCAGCTCTCAGAGCAGTACTAAGTTACTGAGGTACTAATCCAATGTGATGGGAAACACTGGGCCGACCCAGCCTTATGACTGTTACACAGACACACGCACACGCACACGCACACGCACACGCACACGCACACGCACACGCACACACCCCTCTACATATTAAGCCCTAGTTATGGGGGGTGGGGGGTCTTTCCATTCCCTTCAAGCTGTTCCCTCCAACACAAAACATTAAGGGGCCTCAAGAATGAATCACACTAAAACTCTTAAAAGAGCACATGAATGGGACCTTGGCTACCACAGATTCAAATACTTTAAACATGATGTCTACGGCGTATTAGTACTTACCACTAGTTCCCTGCAGACAGTTACACTGGTAGGCGTTGACCAGGTCGATGCAGCGCGCCTTGTTCTGACAGGGGTTGCTGTGGCACTCCTGGACCTGGATATTACAGATGGAGCCGGTGTATCCTAGGAAGCACTCGCAGGAGAAGGTGGCAATGCCGTCCTTACACACACCGTGGTGGCAGGGCGCCGGCACGCAGTCATTGATATTGTCCTCGCACAGTGGACCGGTGAAGCCTGGGCAAAGGATGGCAGGGGATGATGATGAAGATTACATTTCTACTTAGCACAAAGCAAAAAAAAACAAAAACCCAACCCCGTGTGGAAGAGCGATGTTTGGCCCCGGTACCTTCAGCACATTCACACTCATATCCGTTCGGTCGGTCGATACACTTGGCCCCGTTCAGACAGGGTGTGCTGGAACACTCATCAATGTCTGTCTGGCAATTATCACCACTGAAGCCTGAAAACAGCCCACAGAACAAAAGTCATTGTATGCGCTGGACTCAATAACTAATACAGATATTAAAAGGAATAGTTTTGACATGGCTAGGTGGACTGCTTTTATTTGAAAATTGAAATGTTATCTCGTTTTCACCGTGACTAGATTGAGAGGGTGTACCAACCTGCCGGGCACTCGCAGACAAAGCGGCTGACCTGGTCCAGACATATCCCCTTGTTCAGACAGGGGGAGCTGAGACACTCGTCTATCTCCATCTCACAGTGAGTGCCATCAAATCCTGGATGCATGGAAAGAAAGAAAGAGATTAGTCAAAACTATGACATTCACAAATGCTGACCATCTCACGTAATCTGGATGAGAACGTCTAAGAGTCGTAGGTGTACCGGGCATGCAGATGCAGGTGTAGTCTCCGATGCGGTCTAGACAGGTGCCGTCATTCTGACAGGGGCTGGAGGCACACTCGTTGACGTCTTGTTCGCAGCGTGGCCCGGCGTAGCCCCTCACACAGTTACAGGTGAAGGAGCCATCGGTGTTCACGCACTGACCGCCGTGCTCACAGGGGTTGGTGCCTGAACGTGAAGAGGGTTTTGAAAAAGTAGAACGAAATGGAACAGAGCTCAATCGAGGGAACAGAAGTGTACAGAAAACCAGAACAACGCTGCGTACATACACGTGGAGTTGTGAAAGACATGGAGATAGAGAGGTATGATTCGTTCTCACCGATGCTGCATTCGTCTCTGTCGATGTTGCAGGTGCTGCCTATGTAGCCCGCTGGACAGTTACAGTTGAACATGCCGTTGATGGGGTTGGTGTGACACTGAGAGCCCTCTCTGCAGGGGTTGCTGATGCAGTCGTCGTTTATATGGCACAGCAAACCTGGAGGGGTTACAGAGCGGCGCGAAGACGGGTTACGAAAAGTAAGGGGTTCGGCAATTCAGATAAAACATGCTTTCACACATCCAAGTGCAAAAACACATTTTCTTTGGCGAGACAGTAAAATAAACTCACTCACTGGAACTTTGCTACAGACGTTTAGTCTCAGGTGAAGTTCAATCTTAATTTAAGTGTCGCTACATATCAGTACACAGGAGATTTGTTATGCTATGATGATATTGAACTGAATGAATGATGAAATTATCTGGATCATATTTATTTCAGTGCTTTGTCCTCAAGGGTGATGTACAAATCATCTGCTCCCCAGTGAAACATCAATTGTGGTTAGACTTGTTCTGCACATTACAGACTAAAATGCTAAAATCTTAAGACACAGTATGGGACTATGAAACCGATTCACACCAGTTCTGTTTCGCGCTCTGCCCTAAAATGTCCCCAAAAAACATGCATGGATGACTCGATGTGTTCCCCCCCCTCCAGGCCCACCTGTCTTCCCATGGAGGCAAACACAGAGGAAAGAGGCGACGCGATCGATGCAGGTGGAGCCCGGACTGCAGGACGCCGTGGCGCAGTCGTCGATGTTTTCCGAACAGTCGGGTCCGCTCCAGCCGTTGACGCACACGCAGGTGTAGCTGCCTTGCGCGTTGCTGCAGGTGCCGCCGTTCTGGCAGGTGTTGGGCTGCAGGTGACACTCATCCACGTCCTCTGTGCAGTGCTGACCTGTGGAGAGGCAGGGAGGCAGGGAGGTAGGAAGACAAAGTGAGGGATTAGGACGCAGAGGGAGAGCGTGATAGAAGGATCGCGGGAGAGAGGAAGTGATTGGTAGAAAGAGGGATAGTATGAAAGGATGCAAGCCAACATCCCTGTTCACAGGCACATACATACATACACACATACATTCATTGTATATGTCTGAAATGTACACCTTTATGTGTGTCTGGTATCCATTATTTTTACGTTTGTAGGTGGATCATGTGTGTTTCCTGACCAACCAAATGAAAACAGGAAATGTGCTGTCATGTTTTCTTGAATAGTCATATCAATGATTTGGCTTCCAATGGCCACGTGAGCCTTTTGCCTTTTGTTGAAGGTTTTCATACACTCAGATTATCTTCATCCATAGATAATCCCCCTCACATCTTAAAAGCAGCAGAAGGAAAACTCCTGGTATCTTGATCTTATCCCGATCAGTGAAGCCCCGTGTGTTTGAGGCACATGACACTGTGAGACCAAGTCTTGAGAAAACCATAGGAAACCAAACACATATATAAGCATTCTCACACACACACACACACACACACACACACACACACACACACACACACACACACACACACACACACACACACACACACACACACACTTCCTTACCAGTCCACTCTGGAGGGCACTGACAGTTGTAGGTGTTAACTCCGTCCATACAGGTTCCTCCATTGGCACACTGATGTCCCGGGCAGTCATCAATGTTGTTCTCACAGTTAGTCCCATTGAAACCTGCCACACAGGAAGGGGAGGGACATGATGGCATGACTACTGCAGGCAACCCACAATGAATACAGCTCATACTAACTATTGGTTGTTTATTGTTTTATATTTTATGTCTATTAGGGAGACATATAACCATATTAGTATGATAGCCTGTATTGCAAACAAGTAATAAGACATGCCTTGGTGCTGTAGACACAGTACCTACGTGTCTGTTTGTTGTGTCTACAGTATAAAGTCACTTTGGCTGTGGGAGACAGTCGAGTGTGACTACTGTGTCTAATATAACAGACCCAGCAGGATCTTACTGTTTGCACCTCAAACAACTCAATATGGCAACATATGCTCACTCAGAGATAAATACTAGAAACACAGTCACTTCTCTCTCTCCATTCACAATTTACCTCCTTCAATGTCTAATCTGGCAACAAACAACAACACTGAGGGGTTTTATTTTTTCCAGTTGTTGTATGGTTTAAGTATAGGGATGTTTTATTGTTACTTTTTCAGACGGTAAAAATCAAGATATTTGATGTGAATCCTCCTACCTGGAAGGCAGTGACACAGGTAGCTGGTCTCAGAAGTCTGGCGGCAAGTGCCTCCATTGAGGCACGGCGACGGTGAGCACGGGACGTACAGGGTTTCACAGTGTCGGCCCGTGAACCCAGGGGCACAGTTACACCTGCAACAGCAGAGTCCAT
This sequence comes from Hoplostethus mediterraneus, assembly GCA_034670385.1. Lineage (NCBI taxonomy): Eukaryota > Metazoa > Chordata > Actinopteri > Trachichthyiformes > Trachichthyidae > Hoplostethus > Hoplostethus mediterraneus. Next base: position 12,002,652 of record JAXDDW010000008.1, read on the forward strand.
TTGATTCAGTCTAGAGAACATTCGACCATACTAAGGAACTTCATGAAAATCATCCTGATGTTCCATTTTTAACCTGGTATATTATTATTTTTCTTTTTTTCATGATATTAATATTTTTAAGAGTTGACTATTATAATCTCTCACTTGTAGGAGCCGGGGGTGTTGAAACACAGTCCTTCGTTCTGGCACAGAGAGGGGGTGACGGCACACTCATCGGTGTCGTTGAGGCAGCGCGTCCCGGTGTAGCCAGGAGGGCAGGAACAGGTGTAGTGACCACCAGACAGAGAGCTGCAGCTCCCACCGTTAGCACAGGGACCGGAGAGACAGCTGTCCTCGCGCCCACACCGCGGACCTGGGGAGGAGGAGGACGGGAGGAAGAGTTGGCATTACACTTCACAACGCACAGGATCTGATGCAACTATCCCTTGTGTTATTTAGAGCGTCTTATATCTCACCTGTCCATCCTTTTGCACACTGGCACTTGTACTTGTCGAGGGACAGGAGGGTACAGACGCCCTTGGTTGGCACAGGGGTTGTTGGGGTAGCAGGTGGAGTTCTGGGGGATCTTGCAGTGCTGCCCGGTGTAGCCAAGAGGGCAGGTGCACGTGGGGCTGCCCGGTACCGGCACACCGGCCGACACGGTCACCGAACAGTTTCCGCCATTGACACAGTAGCCGGGGTAGCAGGGGTCCTTGTATTGGCAGTACTCACCCAGGAAGCCCGCGGCACACCTGAACACGCACGCAAAAAAAAGATCTGTGAGTGCGCATGCAAAGAGGACAAACACAAAGGCAAACGTGTACGTCTGTGCTCGACAGAGGAGGAGAAACAAAACAAAAGAGCTTCAGTCAGGAGCACGTAAGAGACCACATCAGAAGGCCAGTGTTAAAAGCAACATACATACACACAGCACATCAAAGACCTGAATGAACCAGCACAGGTGAAGAGTCGTGTCTAATGCATGTCTCGCCACAACCCTATGTAGACATATTTAGAGTGGAGTGTGTGTGTGTGTATTTGGTGCATAAAGGGAATCTTCTTGTCCAAATAATAAGGACGCTAAGACCCTTTTACCCTGGAAGAAGGGGAAGCTAGGCTAAGCTCGGCAGAAGGGTTAAACGGGGGGCATGGGCTACAAAGAAGAAGTTCAAAAGCGGAAGGATGCGAGGTGGAGTCATCTGGAAGTTGTTGACTGAAACCTGGAAGAGACCAAAAGCAAGCAGCGGAAAACATCACACGGGTGCTGATTGGCAATTCTTTAGGCAATGCAGTTGGGCAATACAGCAATACAGCAAGTCAACAAAGTTAGACGCAGGGCCAAAACCTTTTAAATGTTTTCCCCAGGAACATTCATTCCATTCATCACCATTCTTTAACTCTGTTTATATATGTACCATCCCTTCATTCACAAGCTGCTCTTCCCAGTCTTATTACTTCCGCTGTACATCCTGGTTCTAGTATTGTAGTATTTATTATTTAGGTCTTTGTATTTTGTACATTCGTTTTTTTTGTGATACTGTTATGCTGCTGCAACCCCAGAATTTCCCCTCGGGGATCAATAATGTATGTATGTATGTATGTATGTATGTATGTATGTATGTATGTATGTATGTATGTATGTATGTATGTATGTATGTATGTATCTGTCTGTGTCTGTCTGTGTCTGTCTGTGTCTGTCTGTGTCTGTCTGTCTGTCTATCTATCTGTCTATCTATCTATCTATCTATCTATCTATCTATCTGTCTGTCTGTCTATCTGTCTATCTATCTGTCTATCTATCTATCTATCTGTCTGTCTATCTATCTATCTATCTGTCTGTCTATCTGTCTATCTATCTGTCTATCTATCTGTCTGTCTATCTATCTATCTATCTATCTATCTATCTATCTGTCTATCTATCTATCTGTCTGTCTATCTGTCTATCTATCTGTCTATCTATCTATCTATCTGTCTGTCTATCTATCTATCTATCTATCTATCTATCTATCTGTCTGTCTATCTGTCTATCTATCTGTCTATCTATCTGACAATCCTGGGTGATTATCCCAGTATTGCTGGGGGAACTCCCTAAAGCAGTTGCCCATCTGTGTTGCCCAAAAAGCTGCACTGTGTATGACTGTATTAAGAACAAAAACAACTCAACTCTCAACCCTTGCATTATGACTCTAAATGGTCTATATGTTGAGTGTGTGTGTGGCAGGTGACGAGGGGTATCTATTTGTTCCTCTGTTTCTTCTCTCTCTCGTCTCTTTCTATTTCTCTTCCATGTTCTTTTTCTGTAAAGTGATTCAGCCTGATGACGAGGAGGAAATTACTATATTACACAATACGACCACTAGGGATCAGAAACAAGTTACCCATCATCACTTTCTATTCCCCTCTCTCTCTCAGTGAACCTCCCATTGTGAGTGAAACTGGGAGGTTCACTGAGAGAGAGAGGGGAATAGAAAGTGACGGCGGTATGCTTCTCTATGGTTGACATTAGTATTTGGCCAGTGGTGTCATTTTGTTACCAAGCAGAAATGTGAGTATTACTCAGGTAATTTTCCGTTTGTAAGCTACCTCATTTGGTAGCCTGTCACACTATGTGCTTGTGTGTGTGTGTGTGTGTGTGTGTGGCACATGGCAGACACACTGTCTAGGGACTGTGTGCTACAGAGCAAGCTGCTGCCTCTCAGACACAGGCCTCCACACCTTCCTCCCTGGAGGGGTTCAGGTAACATAATAGGGGAGCAGAGATACACCACACAGTAACACACACACGCACGCACACACACATGCACACAGACAAACAAATATCCTCTTTCATAACCATTCCCAAGTGCAAAATTGATGCCTACTTCACCAATGAATAGACCAAGAGCAAGTAAAAACACAGAGGGAGAAGTGAATCATCAGAAACTGAGATCGATGTTGGGAGCCATGTGAAACGGAGATGGGAATCATTTGAAATTCAGTCTCACACGTTCTAAGTTATATTTATTATTGGCCACTCCACCCGAAAGCAGCTTGAAGATATTAGGTTGTGAGCACATGGGAAACTCGGGGAGTCGTGAATCATGCCAGGAGAAGTCTCACAGATCAATCAGATCTGTGTGTGTGTCTCTCATCTTCACCCACTGTCTCTTCAAAGAACACAAACACTCCCACTATAACACACACTTGTTTGGTGCACACATGTGCGCGCAAATGCATCGGCCCATACGTAAAGCAACATAAAAGGAAAGGAATGTCAGCTCGTTTTTGCTGCTGCGCCCAAAATGTGTTTCATTAAATAAACACCAAAATAGCGAAGCAGTAGAGATTTTGGGTGTGCGTAAAAAAAAAAAACTTCTCCTCACTTTGCCCAAACTCTAGCGTACAATCTCACTCCCTACAACGCTCTCTGTAAATCTCACTGGCAGGGAACCGGTAAACAGATAAACAGGCAGGAGATGAGTGACGTCAGATCTTCAAAGAGGAGACGGATTTCAGGCCTCTCAGATTAGACACGGTTCACAGACACGACCACCTCACCTCCTCTCTGTCTCCGTTCCTCTATCAGTATGTTTGCACTGCTAACCCCACACACTCCAAAACAAACACACACACACACACACACACACACACACACACAACACACACAGACTGATATCCCTCCCCACTCCGACTCCCCACTCTAAACACAAACACAGCTTGGTCATGATATCACAACAAGACGGCTGTCCTGGGAATTAGGACGGCTCTTTTTTCTCCCCGCCAGCCTCCCCCCCTCCCCGCCTCCCCCCCCAGAGTAACGACACGGCCCTTTGCCCCGCGACGTACATCACATTAGAAGGCCGTCACACAAAGACCACCGTGTCCAGGTTAACGGCAGGTTTACATTTCGCTGGGAACATTTCACACGTTTTCATTGTAAAAACTATGGGGAACGTGATACGCATTTTCAAAGTCGGGTAGCGCCACTTCAGTGGGAGAGTTGGAAATTTGAGGCCTGTGCTTTGTTGCAACATTTAGCCTCGTAAGCTTCAAATAAATAAAACTTGGCGACATTTCTAATGTAAATAATGCTTAGATTGCGTGAAAATTTCTCTAGCAGGGCCACTGGAAAGAGAAAAAGAGTAAAAAATAGTCCCTCCGCTCGAGTTGTGTCTTGCTACTCGCTTTGGAAATCCTGTGAAAATTCAAAAGTGCTGACAGAAAAGATGCCAGGTAAACTCTATTAAATTCAATCAGTTTTATCAGCCCAGTGTTGACAGAACCAAATGCCATGGTGTCAGGAAGCGATACTGCTGCCGTGTCCTTCAGGTTTCAGTGTGAGATAGGTTGCTCACTATTGGCCTCTGGCTGCAGCCGGGAGCAGACAGACAAGGCTGTGCATGATTCACATTACTGGGAGGGAGTGGTGTCTCTGAGAACGAGACAAGTGACTGAACGCACTGCGACAAATACTCAGCCGTGGTTGAATAGAGCACGGGGAGCAATATGATTCTGGGGACCACCTTTTTCATACATAGTACAGGGCGCAGGCAGGCACTTGCACACAGATATGCACACCTACACACACACACACACACACACAGTCAGCTCTACTTTCAGGAGGAACTCGGTAGAGAGGGTTTCTGCAGCCAAACTCATCTATAGGATTCTTTGTTATGCTCCATGTGGGATTTTTTTCCCTCTCCCTTTCTCCCTCCCTCTTACTCTGTGCAGTTTCCTGCAGCCCTGCTCTCCTTCTCTTTCTCTCTCTTCTACCTCTTTTTTTTCTCCCCCTCCCTTGAGGTATCAGGTTTCTACAGCTGGTTCACATTAGCGCCCCCATCTCCTGCACCCCTCTCTCTCTCTCTCTCTCTCTCTCTCTCCTCTGCAC
>JAXDDW010000008.1:12012500-12060000 GCA_034670385.1 Hoplostethus mediterraneus
GAACTGTCAGAAAGTGGAGGGCATAGATCACACAAGTCACTGCAGTCCTTTACCGTGAAGCAAGGGCATGACTTTACCACTTGATATAGTAGTTGAGACTTACCTTGCAGGTCAAGTATGGCTAAGGAACAAAAGCTAGTATGCATGGTAACAATCAGTGGCATACTTGATAAATTTCAGTTTCAGTTTTCTCATTTATTCTATTATTGTAGTTAAGTTATTTTTTCATGCAATAAAAATATCATGTCTTTTCACTGTCTTGTTGTCAGGTTGGCATTACCCAGAGCTATCAATTCTATAGCAACAACAAAATAAGTAAGGAAACCCCAAGATGTCCCGAAAAACATCTTGGAGGTGGAAATGTGTGTATTAGTATTAGAGGTTATGAGGTATTAGAGGATAGTTGTATTACTCAGAAAACATGTTCATCAATATGGGTTTTCTTCTCCATTTTGACTGGTAAATGTTGTTGTTTTTTTTATTCTGGCTGGCTTGACTAATGGAGCCAACATGAAATTGTTGAACTGTCCTTGTTTGTGAAAAGGAACAATCTGCTCATTTTCTATTTTATGATTATTATTATCATTTTGTTTTATTTGACTGAGGATTGTTAGGGTATTTTCAGTGAACATTTCGATCAAATGAAGGCGTGGTTCCTGTAATTGTTCTACAATAGGCAAAAACAAGGTGTCGTGAATTAATGTTTAATGAGCGGTACATGGCTCGGTACTTGTATCGGCTCATCTTACTTAAAAAAGGTACTCAGTACTCATTCTGTTCTGAAAAATTGGTATCAGTGCACCTCTAACTGGTATTGGTGCACCTCTAATTGGTATTGTTCCCAGTACTCGTGCACTTTGTCAAACAGAGGAGTCTTTTATTCCCCCTCCTGTGCCTGAGCAAAACCTCATGGTCCCGTGGACAGGCTGGGATTGATCTAGAAATGCTCATGCTGCACTGGCTTTGGATGCAACAATGCCCTTTTCTTATTGCGGTGCTGATATATTGTGTGATTGCACTGGTTCAATTCAGACAACATGTGTTTGATATACCTGTGTGTCTGGTCACAGAACCAGCCACTCACCTGCAGTATCCAGTGCCGTTGGTGAAGGTCAGACAGGTTGCATTGTGGACACACGGCTTCACATTATCCAAACACTGCAGAGCTGCAAGGGACAAGAGACTTGGTTAGAATATGGAAACGGAGAGAAGAAAACAGTTCCTTTATTTAGACGTCTATCAAGGAAATAGCCTTTTTAAGTTTCTACTGGTGCCTTGCAGGGTTTTTTATGCTACTGAATTTAAAACTTGGCTTTGTTCTGAAAATACACCCTGCAAGTCTCTCCTCTCGTCATCTCCACAGAATGCCACTCCATAGGGTTAACCACCTATCTAACTAACCGTGCAAAGCCAGGCTGGAGTCAGCCAGTGGCCACAAGGCAGCCGGACGGGCAGGCAGACAGAAGTGAGCCTTGACAGAGACAACAAAGCCCGACTATCTCCCTGCCAGTGAGACACTCAAGGCCAGACACATCCTCCATTGTGTGGCCTTCAGGCCACCAGAGACACAAGGCTCAAGTGGTCTTCACGCACACCATGCTGGCACAACATGTCCAACAGAAGCGTGGTGTTCTCAGTCTTCATTTATCAGTGTGACAGGGTAGCCAAATAAAGCCTTTATGAGTGCTGGTGATCAATTGAACAAAACTGCGAGAAATTATTAGAGCTGGTGCCGGAAATGTTGATATAGTAGCATTTTGTCTGGCTTCAGTCTCACATCTTCAAGCTGCGGTTCAATGCTTTACTACCATTTTGTAGTGCACCGTTTCTTCTCAGCTCTCAGCCTAGAAAGAGCAGGTCAGCTGATTTCAAAGCAACGCCAACCCTGGCTTCACAAGACGCACTACAGGAAGACTGTTCAGCAGTATTGTTACTTCCTGTGCCTGGACTAATCACAATGTCATTCTAGTTGAGCAGTGGAAGATAAAGATGATGGGCCTACACAGTCTGATGATAAGCCAAAGTTAGACTTAACTAACAGATATGAATTCAGTTTCTGACTCAATCTATGGACATTTAGTATTTAGTACATTTAGATTTAGTAATTGGAGAGTTGCAATCCACATTTTTTTATTACACTTCATTTGAAGCATTATGTAATAACCATGCACAATAATTATGTGCATGGTTATTACATTCATAATTATAATTAATAATTTATTTTCACCAAGACAGTGAGATGAATGAAGAAGAGGAAGGAAGGAAGCAAGGAATGAGGGACACATATATCAGAGAGGATTCTGGTTTTGTACTGACACCAACAGAGACACTGATGGGGATTAAACCACTGCCAAAACTCAGTTCTTTGTCAAGTCCTGTACATTCATGGTCTCATTTCTGAACAGGGTTGGTCCGAGAATGAAAGCAGACCAATGTCCTGGAGTCAGGCCGACAGGCAGAGACCATTAGACATGGAGATAGCCGTACATAAACCAGCGTGAAATCCATAATCCTAAAACGCTCACACACACACCCATACGTGCCCACAAAGACACACGCGCACACACTGCACTGAAGTGTGCGCTGAGGTCAGATTGCTGCTTGAGAGAGTTTTGCTATGTTGCAGTATATGTGACCACAGAAAATAGTAAGCTATTTTGGGACTACTTCTCGATTGAGCACATTAGAAACACAGACAAAAACACAAACACACACAGTAATACAACACAGCACAGTATGAGTGGATAGCAGATAATCTATAAATGCACTGTTGACCTTTCACAGTGTGGAACATGTGGAGGTGTTGAATCTGCTTTTGATGATTTCATGAAGATTTGGACTTAAACATGGATTATTATACCATCTAGGCAACATGGGATAGGGCACGGCAGGACAGCCGTCAGCTACCAGAGAACAGACAATTGCAAAAGCAGCAGAAAAGGAGGGGAGGGGGGAGAAAGTGAGAGTTAAGAAGTGCAATACACACGGCAAAAGGAAGTGAGAGAGAGAGAGTGAGCAAGAAAGAGCAGAGCTGCTCTGGTCCCCCGACTGGTTTGACGAGCTCTCCATGCACGCTGTCGTAATGCCAGACGCAATGATCTTACAGGATTCGGGACGGCCTGCCTCTTATTACTCCATTTGCACACACACACGCGCGCGCGCACACACACACACACACACACACACACACAATGCCGTAGAGACCACCAGTTCTCTGGCTGAAAGAGCAGAAGACGTTTAAGCAACTGCTCTCTCACACAGAAAACAAACACACAAGCCCACACACACACATACGAAAAATAATGACTAGTGCATTGTAATTCAGACTCATATCAATGCACCAACATGCCATTCTGTCTACCTAATGGCTATTCTCACACTTCCTATCAATGAACCATGGTCATGAGGAAGTCCCTGGGATCGGAGCCTTGATAAGACCCGGTCGACAAAGTCAACAGTGAAACTAAGGCTGGCCGGTGTGAGCTGAGGAGAAAAACACAGAAGGTAACTGACCTAATATTTATGGAATTACTCTCCCTTCCTGATCCAAAGTCCTTATTTCTCGCCCTCACCTCATCTTCCAGCTGTTTTCCTCTGGATTGTGCATGGGTACGGTGGGATAGAGAGGAAAAAAGAAGGGGGGCTCAGGAGTTGAAGAAGAGGAGTGCATGGGAAGGACGAAAGCAGAACGAAAGGTGATTTACAGTGCATGCGGTGCGGTGGGACTGCGGCCTGTGATCCTGCTGATGGGAGCGCGGAACTGTGAGGAGGCTAATATGAAGCAGAGACAGAGAAGGCATCTATAGACGCGCTTCTGAATGCCTTTCTCAAACTTTCTCACACACGCACGCACGCACGCACGCACGCACGCACGCACGCACGCACGCACGCACAGGCTACATGTTTCCACCAAGCAGACGGCTAGCTAACTAGCTGCTAACAAGTTTCCATTCCATTGGTCTGTAAGGGGGAATTCCACCCTAAAACACTTAAACACTTAAAAAAAAACAGCATTGCATTGCATACATTGCATCGCTGGGTCCATTTTGTTTTTGCACCGACATTCAACACTCATACAGGAAGAAATCCATCGTAGAAGAGGAAGAGATACCAATTTCTCCACCGACAGTAGCCTCAACACACTATAGACGCAAGGCAGCCACAAGACATGTTGTATTTTAAGCAGCCTAAAGGGTGTTAGCGCTGCTTTTTCTTGACTGGAAAACCTCTCACTTCACTATCGGTATAGCTCTCTCAGCCCACGCATAAACGTTTTGGGGGGTTGCTGAAAGGCATCCTGGGAAATGGAGGAAATCACGAACTGAAGTAGAGTTAGACAAGGCAGGTTGAGGGGGAAGTGGGTGCAATACAAAGGGAAATTACAACAATTCATCAAAAAAATTGATTGATGATATATAACAGTGGAATTTCCATTCAACTGTTGTACTTGTTGTTATTTCACTCAGCCTGGCATTTCTCCAGAATAAAGTCAATTAGGGGCCAATGCAACATTATTTGGGCCGAACGGTGGAAGTCCAATTTATTTATTACCATCAACACATTTAGAGCAGAGATTTGACACTGTATCACGATATCATATTATATTACAAGCTAAATTTAAGTGAGCGATGCATGAAAATAACACACCGTTATCAGCCAATAAATCAGAAATAAAGGTCGTTAAATATTGATATCTGTATGTGATCCATCCTCAGTAAAGAGACAAAAATCACAGCCCATGTCTTGGGAGTCTGTTCAGCTGGCATTATGCTGGTTCCTCTCTCAGACACTGCTTTGTCACTGAAACCACAGCCAGTCTCAAGGGAGACCTGGCTATGTCATGAGTAGAAAAAAAAAGAAAAAAGAAAGAGTGAGAGAGAGCGAACAAAGCGAGACGCAGAGAAGAGGCTCGGGCTTTGAGCTAATAGCTGAGGATTGAGATGGGGAAGTAATTATGAAACTACTGACAAAGACTGCACACGAATGGGCGTCCCTGAGCCCTGGCACGCTTCCATACAGGAGAGGGCAGGAAGTTGTTCGCGCCGAGTGAGGAAGTAACCCCATTTCCTGGAATTGCTGTACAAGCCCCTATCCAGCAGCCACACTGTTGTCGTGGTAACTTGCAATAAAATACCCCCTAGCTCAGCATGGAAGGAGAGAAACAAAGCTCAAACCAAACAACACGACCCCGAGGGTAGCTTTACTGGCCCACACAAACAGCAGAAGCAGCGAGCGGTGGGATTTTACGTCTTGCTCTCTCGTGTCAAGTTGAGAGTGAGGGAGGTGACTGACTGTAACAAACTGGTCAGTGCCAACAGCAACAGCGAAGACGGGTGATAGCCTTGCCGTCTGCTCTCACCGTCTTGAGATGGTGGCGGGCTGTTATAATTACTTGGAGGAGTTAGCAGGCTTCATCTAAAGCTAAGTACACAAGGAGGAGGGCTGTGCTGTGTTGGTACAGCAGGATGCACTGTTGGCTGGCTGGCTCGGTGTGTGTGCAGGTCTGTGTGTGTGTGTGTGTGTGTGTGTGTGTGTGTGTGTGTGTGTGTGTGTGTCTTTGTGGGTGTGAGAGAGTGAGTGAGTGAGTGTGTGAGAGAGATAGAGCTAGAGAGAGAGAGCTAGAGAGAGAGCGCTAGAGAGACAGAGAAAGACAGAGAGAGAGAGTAGAGAGTGAGAGAGAAAGACCAGACCAGACAAATTTAGGGACTTTCCCTTCCCCTAGACCATTAGTATCCAAACTTTTTTCTTTCCAAAAAGAAATTCTTTTGACCCAAAAAAAAGCCCATTTTTGAACGATTGTGCAGGCGTATTTATCTAAAATCACATTACTTTAAAGAGTACTAAATCTGCGGCCTACAGTATTTTTAGCCCAACTTCCATTACATGTACTATGGACAGACTACGGCTATATATAAAACCAGTAGTGGGACACCATGTCAGCAGAATAACCTGGTGACCCAGACGACCTTTGGAAAACTTGTACATGTAGCTTTTATTGATTTTGTCATCACTGAACCCACACGCTGGTGGTCAGGCATATGCCTACTGGCACACCAAGGAAGACATGGTGGTCCCAAGGAAAGCCTGGAACAACACGAGTAGGCTGAAAAACTGCAGAGCCTACTAACTGTACCCGTCCTACCTCCATAACTTTTGTATTGCCTGCCTCACTCTGCCTAACTATATACCCAGTCTTTCATTCGCCCGTATGAATGTCTAGCATGCTTTGTCCTGTCTACCTCCTTGTCCCTTAGCCTGACACGAACAGACCCCTGAAAGCCTACCCAAAACCTGATTTTTAAAAATGTGATGTGTCACTCATAGATAGTAGCTGTGCCATTTAGAGCTGGTGTTTCCTTGAACACGACAGATCTGCAGGCAGGTAAAGCGACACACAAAATCAACTCATGTTTGCAGTCAAATTACTTTATAAGCAGACCTTTTGCCAACTAGCTCTCTTTGCAATTTTGCCAATATACCAGTTTCAGATCCGGTGGGAGGAGTACTGACACGTCCGGCTACTTGTCTCTGTCTGCCTCCTTATCCATCTGCCCTTATGTCACATTTGTGGGCTGTGCTATCTAACAACCTTTTTCCAGGGTTCAACATTAAGACGTTTTTTCCACTTCCCTGGGTGGGACAGTAGGTCAGAGTTATACTTTCCACTAGCAAATTTCCACTAGCCCAGCAGGCAAAAATGAAAATAATCACTATAAACATTAAAGTGATGTATTACTACTACTACTACTACTACTACTACTACTACTACTACTACTACTACTACTGTAGGACTTTTAACAACTCCAACATATATATTGGCACTTGTATTTATGGATGAAATGAAACAACCTTCATAACCAGCTGATCTGTTTTTCTGTAGCTGTGGCCAGCAGTAAACTAATGTAGATGTACATGTGGCTGGTAAGTCTCCTCATTCAGCTGTCTCCAGTACATGTATGTGATGAGGGGTTGTCAGCTACTATCTTCGTTAACGTAATGCGCTGCCGTCTCTTGTGACACCTCGAGCCATCTTACTTGGAAATCAAACTACTTCATCATTTCAACCTGAAATATAAACCGTTGCTTCCATGACAAAGTAAACTCTTTGCGTCATAATTTCAAGTCATTTCAAGTACCAATAATTACCAATAATTTCAAGTACCAACCAACTAACTCTGAGTTGCCGTCCAATGGTCAGCATAACAGACGTCCAATGGTCAATTGGGTCAGCATAACAGACAGCAGAGTAGACCAATGGCAGAGCAGAGAGGCAAAGATAACAGGCTCATCACTGGGTGACAAACAGCAAGACCAAAAACTTTTTCCTCATTCTAATGCATAATATATCCCCAGTGCTCACACAAATTGATAATAAAAAAAAAAAGGAACAGGGCAATTATAGTCCAGTTGATGCATTCCCTTATATAAGTGTCCAAATCACTGACATTACAACTGGTTGTGAAAGTGGGGCGAAATCACTGCCGCCGCCCATTCTGACAAAGATTTTTTCAGGGAAACTCTGCCGTCTCCCTCCTCCTACCTGATGTGCCCTGCTTGGTCCGCTATCCCACCATGTGCCCTGCCTGCCTGTCTCCAGGATTACGGGGCTGTGTTGGTCAAGGAATGCGGGCCACGGTAATTCCCTGTTAATTTGCTAACCTGTTCAACGGTGCAGACACAACGCTCTGTAATCCCCTCGACCTTCACAGCCACATACCCCCCCTGTGGTAACAGTGCACATACCTAGCTTCATTCACACTTTGACTGGTATTTATTTAATGTCTCAGGATTAAAGCCATTAGGAACAAAATGGTCAAGCGGGCATTGGCATTGGCTCTGCATTCGCACTGTGAATGAATACAGGCCCGTAACTATTACTCTCACCACGTCTGCTATGCATTTCAGCCTCAAGCCTCAAGTACAGTAGGCCTATATATGCACACACACACACACACACACACACACACACACACACACACACAGTCCCACAGCCCTTCACCCCATGACTCATACAGCTGTACACTTTGCTGCTGTAGCTTGACTTGACATTATTTACTACCCTCTCCCACGCCAACCAACAAGCATGGGACTGCCACATGTGGTGGTAACTACACTACTAATCAAAAAGGGTGGAGAAGGCAGAACTGAAGGCAGAACTGAAGGCAGAACTGAATGCAACGCGAGAAATCAAGGCGAAGGTTGGGAGTGTCACAGAGAGGATGCTCCGAGTCACATTAATAACCCCACCGCAGGGCAGTGGGTAGAGCGGGTGCTCAGTAAATAATGCAGGGTTGTGGGCAGCTCAATAAACAGCTTTGTGTACAGGGGCCCAGAGTGAAGCACGGCGCAGATAAATCACATTTCACACCAGGCTCCAGTTTGGGGCAGATGCAAGGACACCATGGGAAGCACAATGGCCGGCCTTTGTTAGTTTGCGTCCACAAAGCAATACATACACACACAAACAGAAACACACACGCACGTCACGCATCCATCCACATGCCTACACTCCGAGGGCAACACCGTGTCGTGTGCCGCAGAAATGGCAGCTACGCTTCCTCAAGGGGCAGATAATGTTCACCATCACAAAACAGCAACGTAGCACAGTATTACCTTTATTAATGTTATTGCTTTCGATACAGCAGGACTACATTCCCCTTCATATATGTATGGAAAATGGTGGTTTAACTATTGAGGAGTTTTGGGAGTAGTCACATAGTACTGAAATTAACTACTGCAGCAAATGGCACAAGGGGTTATAGATGGTGAAAATGATCAAGTATCTTTGGGTATGCTGTTATTGTTAGTCTTGGAGTGCCTCAAGGCCAGTAACAATTTGAAGTCAGCGCTAACTAACACTGGGTAGAACGCAATAAGAGGCAGTATCATCTTCCTGAAACAATAGAGAACCTACTGCTCTGTGCAGCATAGGGAGTGTGTCGGGGGGAGAGGGGAGAGGTAAAGAGAAAGGGAAGAGAAAGCATGGGAGGGACAGAAAAAAAGTAAGCATGGCAAAGAGTGTGTGTGTGTGTGAGAGAGAGAGAGAGAGAGAGAGAGAGAGAGGGAGAGAGGAGAGAGAGAGAGAGAGAAAGGGGGAGTGAGAGAGAGGGAGTATGGAGGGAAAGGGAGGGAGGAATGTGAAACACCAACAGCAACATTCCACCAGCTTCTCCTTGCACTGCCTGCAGCACTTTTACATTGTCTTCTCTTCTTTTGTGTAACTCCTCTGTTCACAAGTGACCTAGTCCATGTAAAAACGTGAGAAAAGATGGCCTGGCCACATGTATTACCTCTGTGCACAAAAAAAAGGTGAAAAGATGAAATCATCTCTGCTGCCATGGCCCCCTTACGTAGAGCAACAAGGCTAACTAGGCCTATATGCTTTGTTATTGCCCATCATTTCACTGACGCAACCTTTTTAGAAATATGTACATAAAATTTGTACATTTCTCGTAAAACCTGTAAAATAAATAAGGCACACTTAATGTAAGTTTGTACAAAGATAATACAAGATAATGAAGATAAATACTAGGTCTTATTTAACCCAAGGCTGAAATAGGCTGTCATCTTTGAGCTAAACAACAATACAACAACAACAACAATAATCTGAATCATCTGTAACTGGAAGCTTCTTGTCTAGTTTCAACCATATGACAACCAGGGATGAAGAGGAGGGTAAACCCACCTAGGGCTTGTATTGAGGAACAGAGGTTAGTCTGTTCTTCGGCTGACATAAATCTTCATGATATATGTAGTATACATTACAGTAAGTAGTGTCAAACTGATGTAGGTCATATCAGGATGTGGTATTTTAAGGGGGGGAAACGTACATGAATGATTTCCTGGAAATATAATCGATGATGTTTATGTTGGTGGATGTTTTCCTCATGGGGATCATCATTCACCAAGCGTCTTATTCACTACTTTATCATTCGTGGGTGGCAACTTCCTTAATTATAACAAGCTTTCAGCACTAAAGACTTGTAGTAAATATGGCTAAGTGTCCATTTTGAATTCTTTCTCTTGAAATGGACGGGGTCTCGCTGCTCAACATCTGGGCAGCGGTGCGACTCAACTCAGACTAAACTGCAGCAGGCCTTGGTGCCTAACATGATTCAGACTCCAGTCGTCTGAACACGGGACCGACGTCAGCCTCGGTTTCATGTCTTTTGAAGATGTGCGATGACAAGCTCCTCTAAACTAAAGCAGTGGCTTGTCATCACGCTTTGCCTTGAGCAGTCTTTTACGAAAACAGTTAGAAAATACTAAAGTTGTAGTGATACCACTGAAGAGAAAAAAAAACACCTTTAAGTAAGATATTGTCACTATAAACTCTGAGTGTCACAGAGTAAGTTACCGTAAGTGCCTGTAGGGAAATTCTAGAAATATAGTGACTTTTCGTTTGGGGTAATCAGGCCATAACAGCACATTCCCTGACACCCCACGAACCAAACAGTCGGATGAATTCACATGTTAACTTACAGACATCCATCTGAAGTTACTACATACAGTAACAAGTTTTAGTTTTACATGAGTAAAACAAATCACCTCAACACAACTGCACAAGAAGCGTCTGCAACGATGCTATACATGCCCCTCGTCGGCAGATGCAGATGCAAAAAAAAACGTGATCATGACATGATATGGATTTTTAAAAGCCGCAAGTGCAGCTTCACGATGCAAAACTTACCCAGAGAGAGTTGAATGAAGCAGAAGACAACGACTATTGATCTGCCCGAAGAGAAACCGGGAATTTGGCCCATATTTTCTGTATAATCCACATAGGGTCGCCAACCCGAAGCTGAGCTGCTTCTCAAAACTCTCGTTAGAAGTGACTCGCATACAATTGAGAAAGAAACTGACCTACTTCTAGCGTAAAGTTATAACATTTTAGTTATTTTAAATGTGAGCCGTTACATTAAAATCCGTAAAAAAAACCTATAGATATATTTCAATATAACTTTTGGTTATAAACTTCGGCACCGTAAAGGTTTGTCTCCTCTCTATGCTCTCCAGTTCACTGAAGTCACTCAGAGTGGAAAAAAAAAACATATCCTTCCGCATAAGTCAGCGTGGATCTATCTTCGGGCTGCGAAGATGGTAGACGCTCATTAGAAAATAGAAATCGAAATTCGAAAGTTTAATCATTGATTTACAAGCACAGTTTAAGCGGGACGTTTCTGAATTTAGTGTTGGACACCGCAAAAAAACACACATTTGAGGTTTAAGTTTCCTTTCTCTGTGTCGCCGCGGCGGAGGAATTTTCACTCATTTTTCTACTTCTTAGAGCCTAGTATGACTCAAAATTAACCCGTTCAATGATCATTCGTCTCTCCTCCCCGTGCACTGAATCTGTTTTTCCGTTATAGCTTTTAACACCCACTCTTTACTCACTGTCCTTATTACCGTAACCGTATTTGCCTGTCTCTGTCTGTTTTCAGGTGTGTAGCCTTTTTCGCGGCTGTTTTTTTTTTCTAGTCAGCAAGTTTAGTGTTCAGGTAATATCAGCCCTATTTGGATCTTGACTTTGAGAAGCAGTGACGTAGTGGTAAATAAAATGGTAGGTGAACAGTGATCACCAGGCAAACAACTACCAAAATAAACTAAAAACAGAAAATCCTTAGTTTATTTTTCCTTAACGACCTTATATTCTTGTAACTTAAATCAGTTTGATACCACTAACTATTATGTGTGTGCTATGAATTTACTTCGTGAAAATGTATGGCAGCCTAAAAAGGTGGTTAAAATCTATTCCAAAATGCACTAATATTCCCATAGTACAGTATAGTCATAATGGTTTTGGTGTGTTATTTGCATAGAATACTGATAACATTTATTATGGGATTACTCTACTTCTTTTTCATAAGGAGTTTGTTTGAGTATGATATTGTGTAAAGCAACAGAAACAATGTTTTGCTGTGATTTAATATTTTAAATGTTTTATTAGAGAACAAGGTCATTGATTCATTACTACCATCTGAGACACATTAGAACAATTACACATTAATCAATCCCAACACTTCCCTTTGCACACACACACACACACACACACCAGCTTTATAAAACATTAGTGATTGCAGTAAACCCAGACTAATAATCCCTTATCAGTCTGAATGATCCAGGTGTAAATCACTGGCTCATCACAATAGCAAGACCACGTCTTATCCCAGTGATTTGTTTGTCTTCACACCCTGTTAGAGAAACATTGCTGAGCCTCCTGCTGCTGGGACCAGCCCTCTGTCCTCTATTCAACCCTGCTGAAAGGCCTGGAACCAAGGGGAGCAAATTGATCTCCTCAGGGGTCCGTACTCACAATGCTTTTGTTGCTGTGGCCAATGTCAAGCTCTAGCCCTCCATGCAGGTTGGGTGTCAGGTGCTGGCACAACAACAAACACTGTCCAGGCATTTGGTCAGATGCTCCTTTTGTTGATCAACTTCTTTTATTTACACGTTCTTCTTATCTCTCAGCGAAACATGGACCGCGTAAATTCATTTCCATAGAACTTTGCTGAATAATTCCTGTTGTATTTTTTTGCTATGTTAATATTAGGTTGTAAGTTAACCTGACAGACACATTCGGTTCAATTCAGTTCAGTTCAATTCAAAATACAACAAATCATATGCTGTACAACAACAGTAACAAACTAACAGTTGATCTCTCCACATATACACTCTATGCATTGATCTATCACTTATTTGATGGCGGAGTCATTGGTCATGTGAGCCGATACTAATGTGAAATAAATCACTTCAGAGGGTCACTTTGTCTGCAGCACTGTTTTCCTAATGATGTCACTCCAGATGTGGGCTTCTGTAGTTTGGGAGAGACATGGCGAGAGAGGGTGTGGGTCTGTCTTGTGAGCAGAAAACCGATTAGTTCATCGTTGCTTTTCCACTGATGAAAGACTTCTACAACACAGTCCTGACACAGTTGAAAAGAAAGAAGAGGGAAAAAAAACAGATTTGAAACAATAGCAAAGTGCTGGAAAATCTCACTGACGGTTTGAAGCCCTTTGAACCACTTTCATATGAATGCATCAGCAACCTGAAGTCTCTTGTCTGAGATGACAAAAAGCTTTTATCAGCAGTTGATTAAAAAGTAGATTAGATCATTTCAGTGTTGTTAAATTAGTAGTGAAGACCACAAATTTGGAGTCAGTTTTGTTAGCGGTCGAGACTGTACTGTCAAAAACAATAAAATATGTTGGGGTGTCTTCAAAGCTGCAACGTGATGCTCTCAGACTCCACTCCAATCTCATGTACATACGTGTTTCTCTTTTATATACCACAGAGTAGTAATAAACCTTTGCTTGGATCAATGCCATTGGCCTCTGCCAGTGAGAGTCTCAGCTTTCATCAGTGTTGGGGCTCTTCACACTGATTTGGAGCTCATCAGTCAGGGTGACTCCAGCTGTCAGCCAGCAGATTTATACTGCTGAGCATGGCGGTCAGGGGCCAGATAGTATAGACTGATTATCTTAGTGTGTGTCTGCGTGCATGTATGCATGTGTGTGCACATGTGCACCCCTCTAACCACATGCAGAGCACCCTCCCCCTATGTGATAGCCATGGGAAACCGAATCAGTGGCTGTCATTCAAGAAGACCGGTGTTTACGTTCTGAGACGGCGAGCAGGAGCAGCCAGTATGAAGTGTACATATGATGCCTGTCTATTATTAGTAATGGACTGATTCACTTTTCATTACTCTGCTGAGACAGCTGATTTGCTGAGCATAAACAGCCATGCATCACCGAAGTGGGTCCTGCCCGTTGCCTCTATGTGCTTCAGAAGTCACTTCATGATTGCAATTTGGTAAAAAAAAATCACTATTATTATTACACCGAGATCAGTAAACAGAGGAACAACTAGCGGGCGTTTTGTGCTGACGACCATTCATGAACCCTGACCATTGGGTGTGAGGTCTCGATGCCCCCCACGCCTGCCCTGCCGGAAGCATCACCTCTCTAATGTCTTCTTTACTGTGTAAGAAGATCTGCGGGACAGGAAGCTAGAGGGGTATATTTAGGGTAGAAGATCTCCTCCTCCTTTCTCACTGACCTGTTTAGACATCCGTAAGAAACACAACCATAGGCAGCTTTACATGTGTGTCATGTGAACCATCTGTATTCGGGGCATATGGCCTCTGGATATGTTGCTGAGACGTTAAGAAGAGGTGGCAGCTCACAGGGTGGCAGTTTGCCTACTGCAGCTGTGACCATGCTGATGAACAGACTACAGGTTGCATGACTGAAGTCTAATCAGCTAAATCTGCCCTGGAAGTTCCCTGGAAATGCCACAGGGAACCGTCTTGGCCGGCGGTGCAGGGTCATCAAAATGAGAAGCCACGGGGTATCTTATTCACAGGGAGATGCAGCAGTTGATAGACGGGCTTCCAAGTATATTATCACAGTAAATCATTTTCTTGTGTGAACTTCAAGTTACATGAGCCAAATGTCAACGTCGGGGGAAGAGAAGCCCGTTAAAACAGACCACACAGTCCAGCACGCTGTGTCTGACTGATGCAGTCTTTTGGTTGACTCGCCCGGAGGTGGGATCATTTACAATTTTGGTCCAATATAACCACAGAAGCTTTTGTTTACTGCCCTTCGTTCTAGGTGACGATAAAAGGTTTATGGTAAGTTCACAATGTCCTGTATGCTTAAGGATGTGATATCAGCAGACTGACCCGGCTTAGCAGATTTATTTGACATCTTACTGTGGATGAGCTTTTGTTTACACAGTAATTCATGAAGATAGTTCTAGATAAAAGAGTAATCTCAGTGTCTATTCATTGTATTTAATCACTGATTTATAGTGACCATGAATTTTAAAGGGAGGTTGTGATCTGAGGTCAGGTTATTTGATATATTTCCACCCTGATAAACCTGCAATAGGAAAATAGTATAACGAAAACAATAGATCTCATGAGTTGTTGATATGCTCTAGCTCAGTGTTCCAACATGCAGCGCCACACCGCTCCACAGTGGTCAACTTCTTTGGGCGACCCAAGGTTAGTGTCTGTCCCTGGGTGTGTGTGTTGCGTGCGTGTGTGGGTGTGAGTGAATGCGTGCACCTGTGCGTCGTGGCGTTCCGAGGAAAAAGATGTGGAAGAAAGAAAGGAGTTGGCAGAGGGGTGAGGGAGCAGGTGATCAAGGGAATGCGTGAGGTTCCTTAAAGAGAGGGGATGCGTGCGTGCGTGCGTGTGTGTGCGTGTGTGTGTGTGTGTGTGTGTGCGTGTGTGTGTGTGTGTGTGTGTGTGTGTGTATATACATACTGTAAAGTGACCTAGGGTTCTGGCAGGGCCAGGTGGACAGGAATGTGCTGTTGTGTGTGGATCCTCCCCTGAGCGCCCCTGCCTGCCCACCGTCACCCCACACTACCAGGCTATTTATACTGCGCTGTGGGAAAAGGACGGCCCCAGCAGTGTGATCTGGGTTCTGCAAGGTTTATAACCCCCACACACACACGTACACACACACACACACACACACACACACAACACCACCCTTCCCAACTCCCCAAGTCACCAGCAACTTAAAGACATATGTGACCTAACCAGCATATTAACCTTGGACATTGACATAATTACTGCTGATGTTCTCAATTATCCTGGACTCACCCTAAAGCTGAATTCACATGTTGCAGTGTTGTTATTCCTCTGACAACAAAGTTTGATTTAGATTTATGTGCAAAATGTGTACGTCTGTAAGCTAGAAACACGAGGTATGACGTGTGATACTTCCTGGGACTGCTCCACTGACACTGACTGGGACTGAGTGACATACACTGTGGCAGTACCCCAGGGTGATTTCCAACACATGTATACACACACAAACACATGCAGGCGAACACGCACAGCCTCGCAAACATATACACACATGCACACAATGCAAACAGACAGTTCTCTAAAACAGTTTTACTGTCTTCCGCAGGAAACAAATAATGTAAATTAAAATGTAAAATAAGAAGCCAGTATATATATATATATATAGTATATATAAGTATATAATATATATTAAGGTGCAATGATGGAATACAAGTAAAAGAAATGCAAAAGTAAGCGTTTATTTGCTAGGAAAAACACTATATGGCATATATAAACATACAAATAAACTCTAGTACAACAAAAAGTATTGTGTTTTCCAAAAGGTTATTGGTATCTTGTGAGATGGCTAGAAGAACAGAGGTTTGGGTCTCAAAGCAGCACACCTGATTCCACTTAAGGACTGATTGGTTGAACCAGGTGTGCTGCTGGCAGAACTGAACAGAAACATGGACTGGCTGAGGTTTGGAAATGGCTACGCTAACACAGCTCGACAGACTTAAAATCATAATTTTGAATCAACAAGGCAATTCTCAGCGAGCAATAGCCAAACTAACTGGATTTTCACGATGTGGTGTTCAAGGTGTCAAGAAATTTGTGTTAACTTTAATGTTATATAGACAAAGATATATAACAAATAAATCCTTCTCAGATAAATGGCTTTAATTCAAATTCTTCAGGGAGGCCTAAGGCTTTTGCACAGTACTGTACTTCCTCAAACATCACCAAGAGTAATTGGTGGCTTTTCTTTAGAAGTTCCCACAGCTTATCATTTAATGAAGAACTCAGAATCGACCATATTATGGTTACTGTGGCCGTGTTACTGAGTCATGTCAGATAAAAGTGACCACTCATTCACGTGATTTGTTTGCTCTCTCTCAGTGGGGCTGGAAATATACACTTTCTTTATCTGTGGCGTGGAACGGGTTGTAAGGGAACTGTTTGGAGGGTCCTACATGTGATTTTTCAGGAAAATGCTTTTTTTCAACAATTTACTTTGTGTTAACAATATACATTAATTCGACAAAACTGATGTAAGTGCTTTTGGAAGAACTAAAGCAGGGGTGTCGGACTATGTACCATGGAGGGCTGAGTGTATGCAGGTTTTCATTCCAACCAAAGACTACACCAGGTGATTTCACTGACTAGTCCCTCCTCTCTGGTTGAGGGTGTGATAACCAGTTGAATCACCTGGTGTATTGTTCGGTTGGAACTAAAACCTGCATCCTCTCAGCACTCCATGGCACACGGTTTGACACCCCTGGACTAAAGGATTTTGCAGTTCATTGTGAATGAGAGACTTCTTAAAAGTCTGAACTATCCCTCTAATTTCACTGAAATAAGACTATCGACATGACATGAAATATCCATCACAGCTGGATAACTTTCATGATCGAGCAATGACTTTTTCTTTACAGTGTAGAGAAACCATCTCGGACTGGACGGTTGGGGTTGTTGTTAACTGCCTCAGGGGTCAAGGTCTGTTTGAGGAGAGGGCGATGATGTGACTGATTCAAGAAAGGGGAGTAATAGTAGAAGACCATATGTCAACACCATGACCTCTGCAAGTAATACACCATAACAAATGTACATGCATGTTGCTGTGAGGTTACTTGGGTTCGTGAAAGGTCTTGTGGGAGGGCCAACTCAGCGATGCCAACTCCCACCCCCGGGGTTCCGTCTCACATTATCGCACACACATGCATGCACATTCAAGCACAGACGTATGCACACATGAGCGCACACCGACTCATAAACATATATACACACAAGCAGACTGCATATCTCGGCCTCTTTTTTTTTTCCAGTCATACCCGGTCCCTGGGGCCCGAGGGTACGCTAGGTCAAACTAATCTGCCACAGTTCATGAAGTTTACCTCACAGACTGGGTGAGAAAGCCACACAGTGGGAAGAGACAGGGGATATAGGTTATATATATATATATATATCAGAGATGAAGTTACCCAGTGCAAATGTGATTCATCATGCGCTTGTATGTATGAGGCAGACCCCTGTAGGCTCCTGTGTGTGTGTTCAACTTCAATGCTGAAAGTCAGGGAGAGTGTAAAGTGAGTGTGCCTGGCGTATCTCCATTCTAGGGTTAATTGTATCCTAAATTCACAAGCTGCGAGGGGCCCGGCACGGCTGGTATTCACACCTCACCACTCACTTTCTCACAGGCGCAGCGCAGCATTGTGTGTGCGTGTGTGGCAGATAGGACACTATTAATAAACCAACATCAAGTGCGAAATGCTTTTCCAACTATAGGGGGAAATGTTGTTCCTGGCGTATCCGATGGTTTCAGCTCATTCAGAGTAAATGTACTGGGGTCCTATAAGTTATTCCACACAAAATGCACCATCACAAAGTTGTGTTTCTGCCAGGCTTGGACCCACGACCCTGTAGCAAGTCTTCTTTCCCAGTGTGACGTACATGTATATGTGTGTGAATGTTTTCTCGCTATCTCCTCCTGTTATTTACGACATATTAAGTCCTACACACCTCGAGGGCAAGTGTCGCACACAGCAGGGGATGTGGGTAAATATGTAGCGGTGGGAAAAGGTTAGTTTATTACATTGGTTTTATTACAGAGTGAAAGGTCTGCTTTTTTCTAAATAGACTCATGGATCATCGTTGTGACGGCAAAGGTACGGAGGCCATCGGTGATCGCCGTGTATCTCTGTGATGAGGTGATAAAACACACACAGAGCGTGGAGCAGGTCCAGGCCCAGGGAACAGCCCTGCTCCACACTCCACACTGACCCCCCCTGTGAGAAGATCCCGGTTCCCAGGACCCGGTGTGTACGTTGGGGGGCAATAACTCACTAGGTCCTCTGACTTCCTCTTTCGGCTCTCTGCGTTTTATGACTCTCTTCTCTGTCATACAGCTGCTGTCTCTTCGCTCTCTCTGATTGGATTAGGAGTGTGAGAGAAGAGGAGGAAACGGGAAGAGACAGGGAAGCAGCAGGTTGTGGTACACGTCTTCCAGTAACCCCCCCACAATGAAAAACAACCAACTTGGGCAATCAACTTCTCTGAAAGACCATTCTTTCAAAGCTACGGGAAGAAAATGAGTTAAAATGACATTAGCCTGAGAAAAGCTGCCTTTGAATTCAACACCAGCGTGTCTATCTTAAATGTACGGTTTGAGTGCAGGATTATTTAAGCCTGGGTTAAAATTGTCTCTGGGTTTTCGCATCACATCCTGTCTAGAAAGCGAAGCATTTATAAAAGACTGAACCCTCCCCAGGGCGGCAGATCCATTGCAAACAATTGCTCTCTACAATGAGCTCTTCCATTAATGATATCTTGTCTGCGAAGGGAAGTGAAGAAAAGCACAAGGGAGGAAATAATGCATTTGCGACAGAGCACGTCATGTCTGTTTGTTTCAGAGGTAGTTAAGAAACATGCTCTTGTGATCAGCTTCGTCTGCCAGACCCATGACTGAAAATTTCCCACTGACCACAGTATGAAAAGGGATTGACATGATTTTGCTGTCAGATGGGGTGTGTGAGGCCAGGTCAACATCATGAGGTCTCAGTGGCCTGTTTCTTTAAGGTTCTACAAGAGTAAGGAGAAGTTCAATGTGGGTGCACGGTCTTGTGGTTGTGTGCATTTGCACACATTTGACAGGAAATTCAATCAAGATAGGCTATTATGAAATAGCTTGTATATACATCATACTTTTTGTAAAAATGCTGAATGTGTAGAAAGTATGACATCCATTGTACTTATCTTGGTGTGTGTGTGTGTGTGTGTGTGTGTGTGTGTGTGTGTGTGTGTGTGTAAATCAGTTTGTGGTGTGTTTAGTGCGTGTGCAGTATTCCTGACCCCTGATCACACAAAGTATTTTAATCCAATCAGCTTCGTTTTCACATGACTGTCACGCACTCTCTGCTGCCATGGTAATGTGCAGAGGAGGGCGAGAGGACAGGGGTAAGAGGGTGGTATGACATCTTTTTTTATCATTCTGACTTCTGACACACACACACACGCACACGCGCACGCACACACACACACACACACACACACACTGGAAACTGGTTGATTTTCCAATTGTCACCAATGTATTTTCACATTTTACAATGTACTCTCAATAGTTCAGCTTGTTCCCTTGTTTGTTCTATATGAATGGGACTCATAGTCTAGTCTCAGCGCTCACGTACAAATGGAAAAATGGAGCCTATAGTATTTTGCAGAACTGCTGTGTGGTGCACTTACAACCAGCCAGTTTTGTTTTTTTTGCACCTTCTTGTTTTTAATCATCTTTTTCCTATGTAAAGCACTTTGGATTGCCTTGTTGCCTTGTATGAAATGTGTTATACAAATAAACTTGCTTTGCCAGTGGGTTAAAGGGGAATTCCGGGGCTCTATTTGGACAAATTCATCATTTATACCGCAAAATAGGTACAAAAAGTTTTGGAATTGCTCCGGTGGATCGCCTCAGTCCGCAGTCACGAAACGGGCCACAATGGCTGCAACGTAATCCGCAGGGGCAAGTGGAAGATGAAAGTGCGTCTGCTAAAAGTGCTTGTTTTTGCCACTGACAGGCTCACATTGTTATTGGAAATGTCTGACAACATTACGGAAAGGATGGCTACAGAGATGGACCTTTTTTTAACCAGAAACCTTTGTTTAACCTCTTCATGCAACAACTCACCTTATCTTTCAGATCTCAGAGCGAGACTTCTCCTTGAGCGAGACTTCTGTTTCTGGTTGAAAACAGGTTCATCTCTGTAGCGATCCTTTCTGAAATGTTGTCAGACACTTGTCAGTGTCTCAGGATCCTGGGAACAAGCTGAACCATTGAGAATACATTGTAATGTAATGTGTGCAATGTGTAAATGTATGTACATACATACATACAGGTATACAGTATGGTGATGCAATATAGTAATTTACAATAGGTCATCAAATACATATTAATGTAAATAATGTAGAACCAGGGTATAGATACAGTACCTAATATATGATATAAGATTTGTATGACATGAATGAAAGATGAAAGATAACTTTGGTCACACAGATACTTTTGTGTGCTGCTGCTGCTGATGTAGCTCTGTGAATAGAGATATAATGTCTTGGTCAGTTAATCAAGTGTAGCACAGAAGGTCGTATTAGTTCAAAAGAGTTGTGAAGAAAACCAGTCTTCACCACTATTGAGACCAAACACACAAAGCCCTACTTCCTCCTCAAGGTGAAAAGGTTAGCCTGTGCCCTGTGGTTTGTTTTTGGCATGCTACCCCACTGCTGCTTCTCATTTCTGCTCTGCCATTTCCTGTTCTACCTCTAGCTTGCAGAATCAGACTGCTACTCTGTCAACTTAGACGTAGTTATTGCATTCACTGCTATGTGCCAGAAGCCTACATTTCAGGCTATTTTAATTCTTTTTTTTCTTCTTTTTTTTTTTACCCTAGAAGCCATAGCCTGTATTTTTCCGTCCTTTAAAACCAACCTATGATTTGGAACTCAGCAAGCAGGAGGCCGCTGTCAGTAGTTCAAGTCAAGGTGGTTTTGTGAGCCTCACTTTTCAGCATCAAGCAAAGACCTCCATCTGCTGGTCAATAGTGGTATAGTCAGGTCACATTAGTAACAGAGGCACATGCCAACTAGTATTGGGGTAATAGTATCCTCTGTTCATTCAGTAATATTTCAATAAATTCCAATAGATTTGGTGTAATAAAATAGCATTGGAAGTGAAACCAACAGCGACAGTCATCATGACCCATTTCCCCGAAAATCTGTTGTGAATCTTGGACAGAGAGTACTGACACCTGGGACTGCCCCCCCCGCCCCACCTCCGAGTAAATGAGTCACCAACCTGCTTTTTGGGGTTGACTAACACTTTTTTTTTTATTTAATCACTTTTTTTTCACACATTATTTCATGTTATACGAGTCATTTCTTGGAAAAGTATATCTTCGGAACTTGACAGTTTCAACAAATACGCACTCCTGTCAGATATGTACTCAATTCACTGCATTCATTTGCAAGAGGACAGTAATGTGGGAAAACTTGTTTTACAGGCCGTCTAAACACACAACCTGTTTATTTGGTTGACAAAGAAGTTTGTTAAAGTCAGAGACCCGACTGATTGCAGTGCTGGAACTACAACAATCCTGAATTTGACCAAGGTGGAGCTAAATTTCTATCTCAGATAAGCTACTTTGAAGCCAAGGTATAGCCCATTCTGTGTGTGGCTTGGATAAACATGCAGTTGAAAACGTCCAAGAGCAGGACAATATCTACTGAATGTGTACAAGTACTGCTGCACGTGAATAGTACCATAGGGGGAATTGAAACCCTAGCTTTGAGATGTAAGCATCCTGCCTCGTCAGCTGAGGAACATCACTATCATTGGTTGGAATCGGGTCCGATGACTGGAAGGAAACACCGTTGTGCAAATTATTTTATTCATAGATAGCTAGAGAACAGAAAGAGAGAAGCTCTCCTTTCCAACTGTTAGCGGAGGCCAGATACCTACAACACCTGTGAATCTCATTCGCAGCCTCACCCAGCTTTTCAATGGAGTCGTCACTTTTGTAAACTTTATACAAAATAAAAAGATCAAATGTTGTTTATGGCTGCAGGAAGCTGCTGGTCCACACAGTCACGGTGTAGGAGATATACACTGTGTTGAGGCCATATTAAAGGGTCCTAGACCATCCCATGACTAAAACACCAAGATAGACCTGGGCTAAATACTGCAGGCTACCATATATTTGAAAAACAGTGGTCTACTCAGTTAGTTTGCCTGTAGTAGTCACTGCTGAGCCAAATCGATTGAAGGAGTAATGCCTAGTGCACTCCCATGTTCTTCAAATATTTGTGGCACATATTTTATGCAGGCCTGCCAAGCCGCCGCGACTATAATAGTAGTGTTAATGAATGCCAAAGCCCTTTTGATGTCCTCAGGGTAAACATTTTGTTATTACTTCTTCTTCTGTTTTGCTATACAGTATACATGATTACATCAGCGAGGGTAGAGCTGTTATCATACAATTTTGGTAGCACACAAAACAAGAAAAGCTCTTTGTCTCTTCATTTTTCTTTCACACTCGCACACACGACCCCACATTCAGACATAAATCAACCACAACACTCACTCAGTCAGTCAGTCAGTCAGTCAGTCACTCACAGACACACGTATACTTCCTCTCATCATAACTCCAGGATAACTACTAGAGCACTACTGTGTAATAGTTAATAATAAAACTCAGCATCATTACATCCTTTATCATCATCAGATGAGATGCATGGACAGATGGGAGCAGGATGGGCGGCGGTGCGTGTCTAAATTCAAAAGTCTTATTAAGAGCAGGGATCCTGTTTTTAGTCGAAGGTGACAGCTTTTCTTCTTCAATCCCTCCTTCCTCTTCCTCGGTTCCTCTCTCAGAGCCACCAGAAACGAACATAGACGATGAGCATGATGAAGAAGACACCGCCTGCCGCCAGCTTGGCATAGGTGGAGCGGGTGTTTAGGTACTTGGCGTCACTCCTATACTTCTTAGACAGGCTGGACAGGTTACTCGCCTTGGAGTCGAGCGCTGCGGGGCAGAGAGGCGAGAGGGAAAGAGAACGGCGGGTCAGAAGAGAGGAAAAATGAAAGGAGAGGAAGAACAGAGACAACAAAAGGGTGTGTCCTCTTCTGTCTTTGAGCTCACAGTGTCTCTGGCTTTCATGAATCATTGAGACTCGGCGATAATATCGACTTACCAGAGAGCGCCTCCCCTCTCTGCAGCACCTCCTCGATGTTAGCCACCATGATCCTCTGTACATCCTGGAGCTCTGTGTTGATGCTGCCCAGGTTCCTTCTGGCTCGGCTGTCAATGTACGACTTCTTGGTCTTCTGGATGTACGTGTCTGGCGAAGGGGAGAGATTAATAGGAGACACGGTAGGCGGTTAAAACGGATACCCGTGCAGCATTTTTTTTCAAAATAGGTCCCTGCCATTAGTGATAGTGACCGTCAGCACTTTGTTCGACAGTCCTGGTGGGCTGTGTCCTCACAGTTTGAGGGACTAACTCCCAAAACACACCAAATGAAATCACCAAGCATCGGAGCTGCTGCAGGCGGGTGTCTGCTTTTTACCAGCACAATGTGTCATCACAACTAACTACTACATGGTTAAATGTAGCCTTCTAAAAATAGCTCAACGTGTTTTTAACTGGAACAGTGGGACTACTGTTGCTCGCCTGAAACCCAAGCTCCAGCCTCGCCTGGCTCCACTCGTCTCCTCTCTCTTTCTCGCTTACCAAATTCAATGAAGGAATAAGGCCGGGAGACTGTGGGGACCTTCTTTCCGTGCTGCTCATGAAACTCTGCCTGCAGGTCTTCTAGATAAGCAAAGGCCAGCTTCTTGGGAAAGCCTGCTTCACACAGCACAAGGTAGCACACTCCTTTCTCTATAACATAGCTGGAGAGAAAATGAGTGTGAACAGAATTACTATCATATAAAAGATGCAAGATTTTTTTATTTTTGGTGTTTTTGTCACAACTTGAGGTTGCTAAGTGGGAGGTATTTTCCACCCTATGGCAGTATACGTTCAACATAAGACAATTCATCATTTGAAGGGTGCACATGCATTCTTGGCAGATTACTTTGTACTCACTGAAATGCCATAGAGCCCGCCTCTAAAGTGCAGCGTGTGGGACTCTGGTCATTGAGTTTCCTGAAGAGCTGCTTAGCTTGACTCTGGTATTGCTGAAGGTCCCGGCCCAACTAAACACACAACAAACCAACGCCTGTTACCAACCACAGCGAAGATACGGTACAATCAGGGCAAGAAATTATCTTTTTTGTGACATTCACTAGCCACTTCCACTATTTCATCCAGCAAAATATAAAGAAATGATACAATTTATGGTTGGCGACCGGCTTAAGTGGATGGGAGGATAGACCGATATAGCACCCGCAGTCCAGATTTACCAGCATTGACCTGGGTGGTGGTCATTTAATTTCTTGCCCTGAACAGTTTATGATGCCTTAGCTTATGATAAATGAAGGACTGAAGACAGACTCAGCAATGTGATGCCACACCTGGGAGTGAAGGCAATGTTCACCATGTTTCAAATTAGGGGAGAAATTGATAACTGTACAACTCCGTGATAGCTCTGCTACCAGCACATATTGTTCCAATGGCTACTCTGGGTGGTTTCTGTGAGTGGCTTTGGTCCTACTCACTTACAGTTGTCACATGTCTTATTTTAAAAGCAAAGCTGTAGCATCACTGCTGCATCACAGAAAACACATGTATGATGTTTGAGCACAGAGCAGAGCACGATGCAGAGACAAAACAAACCTTTTCACTTCCCTTTGTGTGAGAGCAAACAAGAGAGTGAGGGAAACATGTTAGAGTCCTGTTAGCAACTCATACTGACACATGATACAACACGTTACAGTCACACAGACCCCCCAAGTGCGATCAAGTTTAGGAATCAATAACTTGGAGGAATTTGCTGCAGCTACACGAAGGGCTGCTGTGTAAACAGGTATTGTATGGCGCATGCACCTATCACATAACGGCCTCTTTCTTTTATAGCGTCGGATCAAGTGTCGTGCGGTGTTCGGCCACGTCCTTGCCTCTCCGGAGAGCCACATCTGGAGGCAAGCCATCTTGTGAGTTTGCGAGTCACAGCTGGCTAGCTAGTCAGTTAGCTAACGGCTAGCAATGTTAATGTGGCATTCATATCTTTACACGATTTAGGATCAGCCGTAGGAGCCAGGCCTATCCTGTGAACTGCAATCAGATACAGACCACAGCGGCCACGTAGCTAGTCTGGCAGTAGTATCAAGGTGTTGCCGACACGAGCGGGTCAACATCCACTCACACCACACACAAACAGGACAGCAAGTGCAGAAAAAGGTAAAGCACAGGGGGAATAACCTGCTCGTCTTCCTGCATTGAGGCGGCCAGCGGCAGTCCGTCTGCCAGCCGGGCGATCATAGTCAGCAGCACCATTTCTACACGCGACACAACAAACGCTACAGGTAATAGCTAAGCGTATTTGACAGGCTGTGAATTGACAACTCCACAGTGCTGACGCGCTGAGCTGGCCGGAAACGCTAGTGCTTTGTGTCCCATCTAAATCCCACCGAGCTGCTGCAGAACGAAACGGCTACAACTAGGGTTCCGCGTCACTTTCACTAAATTATATTACTATAATATTCCTGTTAGGATTTACAATATGTCTCTGTTAGTGACCTTTTCGTACTTTATGGTATTTATTTTATCTGCTATTGTATTACTATCATGTTGATATAATATTCCTATGAGATATGTTATATACTTGAGTTCTTGAGTTTTTAAGAAATGAATGCAAGCATTACAGTATATAGTATATACAGTATATAGTGTAGACAAAGAGTACAAACATACTGACGAACATACACAAAACACGAAAGTATGCACTTAATAGTGACAATTTAGTTTAGTGAATGAACAAACATACAGAAACATTTTATTTATTCATTCAAAACAAACTCAAATATTTTAATGCACATATTCATCAATAAAATATGCCCCATGACTTCAAGGAGAAATGGAAAAGGAGTGGTTTGAAACCAAGCCCACCAAGAAGCCTTCATTTGGAAGTAGTACTTCAAACTTATTTATAAACAACAACCTGTGATTCTCATTTTTAAATGAAGTTATCAGGCCAAGTTGAAGCAACTTTCCTCCCCAAACCAATAGGGCACACTACTTGACCTGGGTTATTGCATAATAACCCAATATTTTTATTGTTTATTGTTAGAACTTTCTATCCATGGTCCATGCACTGATGACAGCAACTTCCTGGAATAACAGAGAAGCAGATGTGTGCCCGTGGGCTTTTCTCAAAGTTGCAGGCAGCAGGGGGCATCACTGTTCAAGATGAGTTGTAGGGCTCAGTGAGCAAGTAATCAGCTTGACAGAGAAAAAAGGGAATTTGAGGACAGCTAGCATTACTATGGAGAGCATTCTCTCGTTGATCATGGGGAAAAAAACACTTCTTGAAAAGAAGTTTCAGGTCCAGGCCTTTGATCAGAATTTACCACTCTGAATTCCTATGTTACATTAATTGTTCAGTTGTTTTGTTTTACAGATTTGGAAATGTTAGATGGATCAACTGTTGGAACCATTAAGTTTTGCAGTGCCATGCAGCAGATCATTTCAATCTGGCCGTTAATTTTCACATGAACACACCCAGTAGACATCAAATGGAATCTGGCCGTTCATTTTCACATGAACACACCCAGTAGACATCAAATGGAGCAGAGGTGTTTTAGTAAGGCAGCACACAGATACACTCACACACACAGGTCACTCTGCAGCTCACCCATTCTGCAAAAACCTACTCCTCTTCTTCTTCTCTCATTGCATATCAACACCCAGCAGCACCCAGGCGGCTCCGTTGCACGGCTGAGTCTGGACACCTTGGAGGCAGTAGCAGAGTTCAGGATGAGGACAAATCTGAACTCCATTTTAGGCAACTCCCACCCCCTCTAGGGAGAGATGATTCAACACTCCCTCACCCCCCCAAGGTGCAACACGCAACACAGACAATAGTCAGATGTGCAAACAGACATGACCTGAACATGGTACTAATACAATAGTAATTCTAATACTGATACTATCAATACTAATCAAGTACCCCAATATGGAGGGAAAGTAATGGAGTCGCCCCCTGGTGGTGGCGTTCCTAACGCTGAGAGAAATGAATGAGATTCTCTATAGAGACATTTAAACAAATATATACATCTCGCGCTACATTGCAAAGTTAACGAAACGGTGTGTATGACATATGCGCAGGGTTAAACTTTATTGATTACAGTGATCGTAGTTTATTTTCATCAGCAAACGGAATTATTGTAACGAGGTGTCAAGGAACTACAACGTTGCATGGATGATGTCACGTGTGACGTGTCTCCCGATTCACCGACTCCGATATGGCTTTGTAATCATTTTTTGAAAGTACCCTCTATGTGATTATACATGTACACTGCTCTCCGATAGGAACGCAACCGCTAGGGGCGCAGGTTTTCACTTTCCCTCCCTATAGTAATACTAGTACTGATACATCTGTTTGTTTTAGTAGTTCTTCCTCATTCAAATGCATGGATGTTTACCTATAGATGTACAGCTGTACCCTGCCGGTGTTTAATTGTTTATTTGCTCTCTCCCGCAGATGTTGGCCAGACGGATGATGATGATAATAATAATATGATAATAATCACCATCATCATCAGGACAATAATCATCTCTATTTGCATAGACCAACAATTTAACAAGGTTATTAAATGTGGTAAAATAATGAACATTAGTAGTCGGTTAGAAAAACTCATTTTTAACATCTCCCAAAGGTGTAAGCCTTGACAAATGTTGGATCGAGGCTAGATATTTGGCTAAAAGGAACTGCCATCAGTTGATTAAAAGAAAAACAGAAGGAATATCAAACTGTGAGTGAACTGTGAGGTATTGACCTCTCACTCGTGTCCCCTCAGTGGACAAGCTGGAGTCAGTAGCCATACAGTTCCATCACAACTCCCCCAGGACACACGCGGCTCGCCCAGGGACACTGCAGCTCAGAACACGGGACACAGCCTGAGGCTAAGACACACTGCACTGTTAGGTGAATCGTTTGACCGCGCACAGTCCGAGCATAGAAATATGCTCCAACTCAGGTGTGGAAACATGACCCGAACACACTGAGCATGAACAAACAAATCAATGCAAATGAGACAGAACTGACTTTTTTGTCTCACAGCTGCAGAATCCAGAGATGGCTGTTGAGTCCAGAGGTTTGTGTCACACTGACCAACCACAGTTCCTTCATTTATCTGTTCTTTACGTAGAACAAGGCCTTGCTGCAGTAAGGAACTGCAGGAAACCAACATGAGATAACCAGAGAAACCAGAGAGCGGTGGGAGAAACCATCACACTGTCACTTTGAAATATAGATGATCTTCTATTTGTTACCAACATTTAATTACAATCCCTAATTCCTGTAAAACAAGACCGTCACCTCACTCAGAGGATTGTATGGTGACTAACCATGTCTGGGCACGTCACACATCCCTCCCCTGCGGCTCTTTCTCACACAGTGAATCTCTTTTTCCTGCCAATCATTCTCATTCCCTGTCTGTTAATATGTCAATACACTGTAGTCTCTCTAACTTCTGTCAGTGGAACATGAATGGCCCAGAGTGAACAATAAGTCACTGACCGACGTGTATTATAGCACAGTGGATGTGGAGGTGGAAAAGAGGAAGGGAAAAGACAAAGCTGCACTGTCTCACACACACAGGAAAACACTCACTGACTAATATCACCGCACATTGATTAAGTAATTTGGCCTCGTGACTTGAAAGCGTTTCAGGAACAAAGCATGAGAGAAAGACAGATCAGTCCATGTATGAATCAGTAAATCAGTGCATTTATTTTTAAGAATTCAGCGATTTGTTTAAATGTTTACAGGTACAAAGATATATAATTGTTCATAGCGTATTTCCCTTTATTCTATCATTCAAAAAGTATACTCTTAATAACAACCTCAAGATTGTCACTAAAAACATAGTTACACAGTGCAAGATCATATAAACATAACACTGATCTATAGACAGTTCTCAGCTTTTATATAACAATAAAAAAATGCTTCATGAAAGTTAGTAGCTACATGTTATGCAACATTATGAGTTTAGAAAATAGCACAAGGAGTGAATATATCTTTAGCCAAGAAAAATCATAGAGGAAATAGAGAATGCCCATTGAAATAATAGTAATTATCCTGGCTTGTTCAACCAAATGAACATAACATGATTCTTGACCTGTTTCTCTGTGCGACTTGAGTTGTTTTTTTTCACAAATGCAATGTACCGGATCATAGTACGATATTAAAAAGTCACAATAGATCATTTCTGTCTATGTATTATCCCTGCCTTTGCTTGTAGAGACAAATGATGTACATCACTTCAAATGCTGTTTTGTATCCGTCCCCAGTTAACAAGACATGTTGAAACGTGTGTAACTGGTCAAATCCACCGTTCAGTTTGACTATGTGTGTTTAGTGAAAACACTGTTTGTGTTGTGTGTTTCTGGTACACTACACTTACACACCAAAATAATGCAGGGTATTCACACTGCACAACAGAACGGGACCCATGACACAGCACTTACAGGCACTGGAAATTTGAAGCATGAACAACATGACATAGCTGGCCCACAACAGTCAGGTAGAGTTCAGAGATGTAGTGTGAACAAGGTCGGGGAAAATGCTGTGGTATTTCTGTGCGATGGACAAAGCGCGAGCAGGAGGGCATGGCAGCACTGGGAGTCGAGGGGGGCCTAGGCACAGCCCTGACACCTCACTCATCACCTGCTTGTTTACGCCAAGGTCAAACCCTGTAATTAACACGATGACAACACAGACATGTTACACCAGGCCTAAACGTTTATCCTACTGAGCTACTAAGGAGACAATTACTCTACCAAACCAGTCCATCGAGATCTAATTTGGTGGAAAACATCACGACAGTGCCAAAACTCACCTAGTTTCACAGCATAACAGAGGAGGTCTTGCACCTTGAACTGGGGGAAACAGATACGGGTGTCAGTAGACAAAACGGATGCAAAAATATCAAGAGAACTTGTGAGCTTCAGCAGGGGGAAATGTACAGTACCTGTATTGTCCTGGCCTGGGAGAGGTCTCCTTTCTCAAATGCTGTCATGAGCTGCTTGACATGGCATCCAACATAATTATATGTGCTGAGGGCAGAGAAATAAACAATCTAAGTAACAAACTGTGAATCTACCAAACAGACTGAGAGGTGAAAATGAACAAAAAAATGTGTTTAGTAGGGAAGACACACTGACCTGCCAACAGCTCCTTGGGCTCCCATAGCAAGTGCTGCTAGCAGTTGCTATAACAAGACAAAACATCTTCATTAGGATGGTGCTATGGACCAGGTCAGAGACACAGCAATTTATCTACATCTTGTAGTGGTAACATACACCCTGTGCTAGCTCGTCAAGATTTGGAAAGCTTGGTTTATGCTTTTATCTCCTTCCGTCATGACTATTGTGATTCCCTGTTCACATGCCCCAGCAGAGGCAGATTACAACTAGTCCAAAGCAAGGACTTCTGGCCGTTCCCTGGTCCAAGCATTAATCTAGAGGGGATTGTCTGTTTGCCATGCTGGCTCCTAGGCTGTGGACCAGTCTCCGGAGTGTGAGATCAGAAAACACTCAAAACTCATCTTTTCGTGTCAGTCTTCCACTGATTTTACTGTCTGTCTTGTCAGTATTTATTTTATTTATGTGTTGGATTTCATTGTCTGCCTTGTTGTTATTTACTTTATTTCTGGTTTTGAAATTAAATATGCTAGATGTATATATGCAATGTATGCAGTGTATGTAGCAGAAATCATCCAACCACACAATGTACTGAGAGAAAATAGAACCAAAGCAGATGTAGAGGAAGAAAAAGCTGACCTCGTCGACGCCGTAGAGCAGTGACCAGTGAGGTTGACTGTAGCTGACACATTGGCCAAAGTCCATCAGGTCACTTCCACTGAATTTTATTCCCATGAAGGATGGTATGCACTTCTCAATGCCTTCCAACACATCTCTTGCTTGCACTGGAAAGAAAAAGACCATCTGAAGTTCAATAACTCGATAATCCCGTTTACCACGGTTAGAGATGCAGAGTCCCTCAAATTCTCAATAGTGTGCACGTGGAGAATAGCAGCATTTGACAGATGTTATGAGAGACAACAGCCTTGTTAAATCTTCCCATGGGGAGATATAGAAGCTCTTACAAATGGCATCTACCATCTACCATACTTACACTAATGAAACGTATCAAATCGATGGCACTGACCATTAACACCGGTGAAGGCTGGAATATGATAGTAGTAGAAGGGCAGAGCTGGGGCGACTGAGGCCACTTCCTGGAGGAATGTCCTCAAGGCATCTGAGTTGGAGAGAAATAAGAGTACATTTTGGTGTTTTCTCTTTCCAGATGTGCTTGTCTGAAACATATTATACAGAACTGAAATGTGGATGAAACGTGACATGTGAAGGTGGATGGTAGGCATCATCATCACACACCTGCAGTGCTGGGTTTGAAGAAGGATGGGGCAATGACCGCTATCCCATCAGCCCCTATTTCTGCTGCGTGGCGAGCCTGGGGGTAACAAACAGATCAGCTAAAGATCAGGTGATTTCTACCTACTGCCATACAGATCAGCATTCATTTGAAAGCAAGATAGTTCTACTGAAAGATATTTCACATGTCAAATATCTTTCATTAGATAGAATTTGGCCAAAATCACTTATTATATGGTGGCATATGATCACTCCATTTTTACTTGAAATTTAGTTGAAGCAACAGGTCCTCTTGTCAGTCACAAGCTTTGTTCAAATCTACCAGTGTAGATGATGGATATCACGAGTGACGTCAAATCGTACTGTTCGGTGTGCTGCTCTGTTTACCATCATAACATATTGACAGGTGGGCGTGGACAAGCAAGTAAAGACAGTGACTTACCAATTCTTGGGAATCTTTTAGACTCATGCAGCCTACGTGCACAATCACCTGCTCCATTCTGTGAACACACACAGGAAAACACTGACTCACTGTTTCTTCTCAACTGTTCATATAGACATATCACCATGGGAAGAACCCATATGTTGACTTACTTGCCCTTGGCTTTCTGACACCACTCCTCTGCTAGTATCTTCCTCTCCTCCACATTGAGTGACATGCTCTCTCCAGTGGTGCCATTCACTGTTCATAGGAAAGAAGCATTGAAGGGTTCAGAATAGAGCATGAACTATGGTGATGAGATTGGGGAAACTGTCTGCCAAGGAAATTAAAACAGTAATCAGGGTCAGGTTTAGTACAATCCTTATAGCATGTGACTTTATGGACCATGGCATGTCATGGCAATGTTCAACCTTGATTGAGGAAGGACAAAGTTTGTCTGTATTGTGTCTATTTCCCCTCTATCTTTTTGATTTGATATTCTCCGGCAATAGCTCTTTTACCAACAAAGTCAGTACAACTAGTTGAAGAACAATCTAAACATCTATTAAAACAAAACACAATACAACTATCATAAATATCAAAGAAAGAATCCATCTGTAAACTTACCAAATATGCTATTGACACATTGTTTAGTTGTCAAGTAGTTAACGTAAGGTCCAATCTCTGCGAGGTTGATTTCACTGTTTTGGGAATATGTGACAAGATGGATACAGTTTTCAGATATCTCAATAGGTATTCCTCATTTCTCACAGCTTTCCTCCAAGAAGTACACAACCCGGTTACTACAAGGCAGGGGTGTGCTGTACATACACTCAAACACCAAAAACATCATGTAGTTCTTGAGCAATGTAAAGCATAGGAGCAGATCTTGAAGAACTAGCTTATGTATGACTTACCCTTGTGGAGTAAATGGGGTAAAGGTGGCTGCAACAAGACCTGTCAGCTTTTTACCAGCAGCAGGAACCATGACTAAGACAGAGCGCGAGAGAGAGGGGGATCAGATGAGATGTTGCCTCATACCTGAGACAACCGTATTACCATTCTTGCTTCAGTAAAAAGTTTGAATTCGTATTCTGCACTTGAATATTGTATTAAACTTAAATATCACTTCTCTATTAAAAAATACATTTCAATCGTATAAATCCTACATAGAATAAACCTAATGTAGGCTACATTTACAGTGTATAAACAATAAAGCTAGAGCTACCTGTGTAAGGCTACATTGAATTCACATACAGTATTTGCTTGGAAATGGGTGAAATCAAACACTACTGCACCTGTAACGAGAGCTTCTCTAAGTTGTAGACATTAAGTGTAGTTAAAAGTCGCTGGCTGCAACTGGCTGCAGCCTGATTTACAGTGGAAACACGGGAATGGTAACGGCTGTGTTGATAAACTTGTCATGTGAGACCAGCCCACGGTCAAGTGACAAAGCAAAGCTCCATGGGAAATGGAGTGAATAATGAAAAAAGATAAACGTGGGCTGGAGAAACGTTTATTTGAATTAGGAAGTATTTAGCGAGATGAATACTCGCATTTAAACTTATAAAGTGTGTTTCTGACTGGTTTTCAACTTATTCAGAGATTTCAGTGTAGTTATTTCATCATTTGATAAACACAAGATAAACGCTGCCTTCAAATACTTTGTAAATATCGAAATTATGCAAGGCGCAATATGGACGACCTAAGAAATACTACTGGGAAAGGGTGAATTTTCTACCCGAATTGCCCAGATGTACCGTTTGTACGTAGAGCACGATAGCCTTGTCAACAACAGAAGGTGAAAGAGTTGTGTCTTAGAATTATATTATATTGTTTGGCATTAAACGCAAATGATTGACATTGTTGTATGTTGCTTTATTATTAAATAAAACAATATGTAACCAAAAACTACTTTTGTTACAGTACCATTTTCACTATTATCTCCCACCAAAAGTACTTCAATCAGCAACAATTTATGACTTCGAACTTGAAATAGGGAGCTTACGAGCAGCTCGTGAGGGCAACATTAGAGATGTGCAGTGTAAGGGGCGGGACTTACCAGACTTTCCGGAAGCGGATGTTGTTGACGTTTTATTCGCAGCAACAGCATCCGCTTGAAGGCTACCTATGAGAAGTAGCAGTATACCTTGAAGCTTCTTAATCAAGTCAGACAAGATGGGGGGCGAAATTATCCAGTTCACAATCTAAAAGACAAAACGGTCTGGCCGCGGTCTGCTGCTCAACAATGGACCAGATTTTTATCCGTTTCTTTTGTATTCACACTCTTTACATTGTCACCGGTTCAGCTGGCTAGCACGGCTGGCTAGCTGGCTAAATCCTAAGAAGTGCTCGCCTGACTGACTGGCTGGCTGGCTGGCGAAAGAGAGCTGTCAAAAGGAGGATATAATTAAATTTAAAAGGTTTCCCTGTCTTCACATTTAAGTGATACCTGGAAAGGCTGTCATGAGTAAGCTAACACGTCTTGGCAGGGCTGTTGATTTAACTGGTTTTGCTGGTTGTATATGGTAGGTAAATGATTTGAAGAGTGAAATTATAAATGTTTACAAATGGCCTAATCCGGGAAGACTTAATTAGTTGGCATTACTTAGCCTCCTTTGGTTTCTAGTTGTCTATACGCTGCCAGTGTGTCTGGAATACCCAATGGCTAAAACTAACAAAGATATTGATATCGGGTTTGGTACTGTACGTCAATACTCAGTTATGAAAATATGTCGAAAATGACATTGTAAATTTCTTATTTAGATCACTGGATTTTCCTAAGTGTGTGGCCTTGCTTTGAGAGAGTCTTTTATATGCCAACGTGTCACTCGTCTAGATTACAGTAGGTCCGGGTGTTAGTTTGGAAAGTAAACAGGTGTGACAGGTGAACCCGCTAAGCGGACCTGCAGCAGCTTTGAACTGCGTGGCTCGTGTCTTTGACTACGTCTTTATTAATTATGCTTAGATGTCTGATATTACTTGAAATAACAACATTCCTGTAAAATACCGAACAGGAGCTTTGGCCGTAAATGCACACAGCTATGTCCACCCGCCCCTGAGTGATGTCCCAGATGGAGTTGAAGTGGCCGTCACTAAGCTAGAGACTAGCAAGAACAATTTGGGCAGTGGCGATTGTTTTGTGATGTTTTTATTTGTAACAGCTGAAGATTAGCTGGCACCAAAACGGTATTTTAACATGATCTGAGAGGTTTAAACGCCTGAGGAAGTGTAGGCTTGTGTGCTCTACTGCTTGTTAATGGTGGCTGTTTGGTTAGTTTAGTAGTATGTCTCGGTGTAGGCTCATTGACTGACTGAGGGCCAAACTGTACTTTTATGTATATCAATGAGATCTTGCCCACCTGCCATAATGCCGCCTATATTATTGCTATCACTGCTGCTTGGAGCGCTATGCAGCCTAGGACAGGCTATGTCTCGAGAGGAGAGGCACCGATTGAGGTGAGTTGAGATAACTGTTCAGGCTCTTTGGAGCATAATGTGAGTCAAGCTCTCAGCCAAAAAAGATTTTACACATGCTGACTTGTTTCTGTGTTCTACCCGCCCCAAAGGAACCAAGTGGTTGAGATGTTTGACCATGCTTATAAGAATTATATGGTAAGTCCTCTTCCCTTGCCGGCACCCATCATAGAAACGGGGATTTCTAGTTGAAGGACATAAATCAACCTTTGTTCTCCTGCTTTGTTAATTGAATTAATTTCAGGAACATTGAGCAGCTCCTATTAGGTCACTAGGCCTATTTTTGAAATGCCTTTTTCCATCCCTGCCCATGCTGTTATTGTAGACTTAGCTATAGCTACATGAAACTAAGCTGTGATAATTTTGTTGTTCTGCGTTGATATGACTTTTCCAACAGCCGTTACACGTAGTTTGTGCATGTTTTTTTTTTTTTTAATCTCAGTCCTCAATTCAGAAAGAAATAGCAATGAACACTTTATAAATGCTTTATAAATGTCCCTCATCGGTTTTTTCAACTTCTTTTATATTTGGTTAATTGGTGTCATGTACCCTTGGGATGAGTGGAGTCTAAACAGACTGATCCGGCCTCTAAGGGCACAGAGGAAACCGAAGGTCAAAGCTGCACAGTGTAAAGTGTGTGTTGTGTGTGTGTGTGTGTGTTACCCAGGACCATGCATACCCAGCAGATGAGCTGATGCCTCTGACATGTAGAGGAAGGGTACGTGGGCTCGAACCCAGTCGAGGTGACGTGGACGATGCGCTGGGCAAGTGAGTAGCTGACTGCCTTCCTCGCTGGTAACAGGACAGGGACGGCATGTGTTCAGACCACAGTGTCACCACACCAGGCCCCGCCTCCTGCTTTGGAGGCGGAGCTCCGAGGCCAAGATGCATTGTGCATACTGGCTAGCTAACATTATGTTGAATACTTTTGACACAGTTTTTGGTTTACTTTGGGGGCGGTGACAGGCTTGGTACCCAATGATTGATTATCTCTCCGTGTTTCAGGTTCTCTCTCACCCTCATAGACACTCTGGATACTCTTGTGGTGAGTGTGTGTTTTCTTTTTTTTCTTTTTTTGAACACTGCTGTCTATGTTTGGTCATTTTACAGTAGTTTGTTTTGGTGGAGACTGCATTTATGTTTATTTAGGTGAACTTTCCAAAGTAGTAGAGTAGAACACACACATCCAATGATATTGATGTGAGTGCATGGTAGAGGTAGATAAAATGTGGAATGTAGTATTTACTCTATTTAGGAAAATCCTCCCATGAAGATTTTAATGCGTAACATCGATATTTTGACTGTATGGGACTTTATTGGAATCTAGAAATAAATGTTGATGTCGTGAATTTAATATTTCTGTGAGCATTTTTCTAAACGGTATGTATTATATTTCTCCCTGTTTAAATTCTGTAAATGTAATTCAGTCTAATTTTTATACTCGCGTACG
This sequence comes from Hoplostethus mediterraneus, assembly GCA_034670385.1. Lineage (NCBI taxonomy): Eukaryota > Metazoa > Chordata > Actinopteri > Trachichthyiformes > Trachichthyidae > Hoplostethus > Hoplostethus mediterraneus. The sequence goes on from JAXDDW010000008.1 coordinate 12,049,757, forward strand.
TCCTTACAGCTTTTGAACAAGACAACAGAGTTTGAGGCTGCAGTCAGGAGAGTCCTGTCAGATGTGAGGCTGGACAACGACATTGTGGTGTCTGTGTTTGAAACCAACATCCGTGTCCTGGGGTGAGATTGGACTGGATTATGAACACACATTGACGTTTAAGATTACAGTTACAAATATCACAAACCTTATGGTAACATTACTTTCTGACAGTGAGCAAATAGAGCATCTTGTCCCCCAAAGTCCATTATTTTTGAATTCAAATAAAAAAAGGCAATAGTGAGAAGAAGATACTGTTAAACTTTGATATTTATGTGGAGCTGTTGAATGTGTGTGTGTGTGTTCAGAGGTCTGCTGGGAGGCCACTCCATGGCTGTGATGCTGAAGGAGGGGGGTCATCACATGCTGTGGTACCAGGATGAGCTCCTCCATATGGCCAAAGATCTGGGCCTCCGACTGCTGCCTGCCTTCAACACCAGCAGTGGCCTGCCTTACCCCAGGGTAAGACCAAAAAACACCCCACACACACAAACACACATAAATTGAAGAAATAATCCTACGTTCACTCTATTTACTGTAGGGATGTGTAACAAGAGTTTAATACATACTTGTGTCTTGTTTGTGGTAGTTAAGTTAAATCTGAAGACATTCATACACACACTGTTTAAAGTCCTGTAAGGATGTATACACAGACATAAGAAGCATGGCTCCAGGGACGCACCGATCAGGTTTTCTGGGGCTGCTTTCCGATTGCCTTGCGTTTTCCTCAGACTTTCTACTAACAAAAAAAAGTGCACAATAAGCATAAATAGTAAAATTCCAATATAGCACAATATTTAACAGGTTGGTCTGACGGTTGCATGTCATATCTGGCTTATCCATGTGTAAATAAATCAGGTTTTATCCCAACATAGTAATTACATGTTAGTGTGTGCTCGATGACTGAGGTACTTTCTCTCCTATTGCCATTAGTAGTGATTGAAGTGAAGTGAGTTTTTCATAGGCTCTTCCTTCTGTCCAATTCATTAAACTGGTTCTATGATCATAGCCTGTGAAATTCAAACACATCAGAAATCAACTAAGTGTTTATTAACATTGACAATGGCTAATGAAAACGTTGATCAAGCCTCAAAACGCTGCATTCTCTCACATAAAAATTGCCAGATGCTGCTAACGTGGCCCATATTTTTACATTATACGCTTGGCTGCTTTCCTGATCCAGCGATTGAAACATTGAAACTGTAATCGGCTGATCATTGATGACCTATTTAGAATGTTTATCGGCCGATTCATGATTGATTGGTGGCCAATCGATCGGTGCACCCCTAATATGCACAGAAACACACATTAGCACTAGACACCCTTGCACGGGGTTGAAAGATGACACATCGACATGCACGTTTGCTGAAAGGAAGCTCACAGGAAGGGGGAAAGTGAACGACTCTCAGATCATGACTACATAATGCCATTTTCTGCTCCAGTGCTCCGCTTGCAGCTGTTACAGCTTTTAGACGCAGACTTTTTTTTGTGGTTGGCTGGTTTTCATGCACTGTCTCTCGCAAAACCGTATGTGAGTCTAAAAACAGATTTTTAATCTTGTCATTCTGCCCAACAGGTGAACTTGAAATATGGTGTCAGGGGTCCTGCGACGAGAACGGGCACAGAAACAGACACCTGTACAGCCTGTGCAGGAACCATCATCCTGGAGTTTGCTGCCTTAAGTCGCTTCACCGGGGATCCTGTGTTTGAGGTAAAATAACATAGTCTACAATATGACACATAAACTTTTACACATAAACGATTAAATCATGCTTGTATGCACGACTGTAATTGACTTTTTGTATTTGGATCCTGATTGATAAGTTATAAAAGACAGAAAAATGAGAGGTACTCCTGTATGGATGCACAAGGCGTGGCATGGCTTTGCTTGGAAAATGTGCAAGTACACTCTTACACTCTTATAAGGGGTATACAACCAGCAAAACCAGTTAATATATAAAGTACACTCTTATACCATACTCATAGATGCCCATCAAACACACTATATACTTTTTATTGGTGTACCCACACTAAACTTTTCTGTTATGCTGTGGTGTTTGCTATCCTGACTACGGTCACCATGTAACAGCTGTTAAATAGTAAGAACCCATGACTTTGTAACGTGATCAGCTGTAAGACAGACAGGTAGCTGCACTGTACAGCTACACCAAGTGTATCTATAATTCAGGTTTTTACCCTCATTTGATCATTTTTAAGATCAAACTATAGAGACAACGTTATTGTGTTTCCATGCGTCCCCCATGGCTGGATTTAGTGCAAAACTTGTGCATCCAGACCCACTAATCTTAAACTCTTTGGTCAACCTCTTGTGTGATGAGAACATACAGGATATAGTAAAGGTTTAGCACCCTGTATGTCTAGTGGATATAGTAAAGGTTTAGCACCCTGTACATCTAGTGGATATAGTAATAGTCCATTATTACTAGTATTGATATTACTACTAAGTATTGATAAAATAGGCTTTTGCAAGTTGGAAGTTTCATTTTTGCTTGTGAGACGAGAGCCCAGGACTGGCTCATTTCTTGGCAGTAGTGCACTGCAGTAGCTGTTCCCTGTTAGAACGATTACAGTGTCTGACTCTGGGTATTGATCAGCTGATTGATTTGTTGATCCATGATGCATCCCTCACACACACACACACACACACATCCACAGGCCCAAGCCCGGAGAGCCCTGGACTTCCTTTGGGAGAAGAGACAGAGGAACAGCAATCTAGTGGGAACCACCATCAACATCCACTCCGGAGAGTGGGTCCGCAGGGGTGAGAGAGGGGAAGAGGGGGTGAGAGAGGGGAGGGGGAGATGAGGTGGTGAGACAAGGGGAGCAGGGGGGCATGAGGGGGTGAGAGAGGGTGACAGGATATGGAGGGATGAGGATATAAGGACATGGGAAAGTGGATGGCTTAAAAAAAGGGGGGAGAGTGTTTTTGTCGGGGTGAGAGAGGATGTGGGGGTGCAGAGGGCGGGTGGGAGCTGTTGTCCTGAAGATGTCGTGATGTTTGTGTTCCTCCAGACAGCGGAGTGGGAGCAGGAATCGACTCGTACTATGAATACCTGCTAAAGGCCTACATCCTCCTGGGAGATGACCTGTTTCTGCAGCGCTTCAATATTGTGAGAACACACACACACACACACACACACACACACACACACACACACACACACACACACACACACACACACACACACACAGGGTAACCTGATCCCTCTCTGTGTGCATAACAGGATCTGTCACAATAGCTTCTCTCATGCAGGAAATGGTTATGCTATCAAGTTTGTGTATTTCTGGATTCAATTTAACCCTTTTTTCTTGCAGTATAACATTTAGTTTTTTTTTTTTATATTACTATACTTTTGTATTTTTACTCAAGTTGAGACTTTGCCCAACCTGTGTCTCTCTGAGTATCCCACCTGACAGCTCTGTAACATCCTTTGTACATCCGCTGTATTTACCCCACGTAACCCCACCAGGCTGTAATATCCTCTATTTATATAGTATTGTGTACTTTGTGTGTCCCACCTAGCACTATGCCTCTATAATGAAGTACATCAGCCAGCCCCCTCTGCTGCTAGACGTCCACATCCACAAGCCACTGCTTCCTGCTCGCACCTGGATGGACTCTCTACTGGCCTTCTTCCCTGGACTGCAGGTCAGACTCGCACTTGAAGGATAGTCACGATTTGGATGGTTTTACTCTGCAAGCGTTTACTCTGCCTGTAGCCTCTCGCGGGCAGTTCAGTAACTGTGCTCATACCCGTACGTGTCCCAGGTTCTGAAGGGGGATATCCGTCCTGCCATCGAGACCCACGAGATGTTGTACCAAGTTACCAAGAAACACAACTTCCTCCCGGAGGTAATCTTCTCCCATCTGTCCTAATGTGCCCTAGGCTGTAACAGTGCCGCAGTGATTGACTTGCTTCACTGAAAGATGTGGAGACTCAAATAACAACATATGGCTTGTGTTGGCAACAACAACAGTTGTGGAAACGAGTGAGCTTGCACTCGGTCCATCTGGGCTGCGGTTTAGCTGTCGTCTCTCTGTTCTTGCTGTTCTGCTCGGGGTGGCGCACTGACTCACCTGTCTCGCTCCATCCGTCCCCAGGCCTTCACTACTGATTTCAGGGTACACTGGGCCCAGCATCCCCTGAGGCCCGAGTTTGCAGAGAGCACCTATTTCCTCTACAAGGTAATTTATCAGGAATACGTGACGTGATGTAGAGGATCTCAGCCTTTCTAATGCCGCGGTACAGAGGAGAACATCTACTATCATGAGCTGTTTGACCTCCACTTTATTGACATTTGAGCAAAATCTCAAGGTAGCAGCATATAGCATTTGTAGAATTTTCCATTTCCATTAATTAAAGAGTTGCCTTTGACATAACTGTTAAAATCCAGTGACCGAACATGATGTGCCGCCCTGTACTCCTGACCACGACGCTGTCCTCTGTGTCTCGCAGGCCACAGGAGACCCTTACTACCTGGAGGCGGGCCGCACCGTTCTGGACAACCTCAACCGCTTCGCCCGCGTTCCCTGCGGCTTCGCTGCCATGAAGGACGTCCGCACCGGGAGCCACGAGGACCGGTGAGCGCGCGAGGGTCAAAAGCTCAAAGGCGTCTGAAGCGCAACTGTAGATGTCATTCAGAAACGCTTCACGTACAGTTGGACGACTACAGCAAACGCAACATAATCGCACATAGTGGTGTTTACGGCGTTGGCCTGTTTCTGGTCTAGCAGGAGTAGTAAGGACCCGAGGAAAGGATGAATAAATCAAAAGTTTTATTGTCCTATTTTGTTGGCCCAATGCCCCATATTTTAAACTCTCTCTCTTCTCAGAATGGACTCGTTCTTCCTGGCTGAGATGTTTAAGTACTTGTTTCTGCTATTTGCGGATGCGGAGGACCTTCCGTTTGACGTGGAGGACTACATCTTCACCACGGAGGCGCACCTGCTGCCCCTGTCTCTCTCCATGGCCCCCCACTCTTCAGCCACCCCCTTGAACACAACGGTAATGAATGTGATGCCATACTGAGTTTGGAAACAGGATGCAAGCTTTTACATAACCCAGTAACTAATAAAAAAAAAAAAACCTTTCACATTGTCACGATACTTCAGTCAGAGGAAGAGCTGGACGACTCTAACTTTGATTGGACCTGCCCTAACACCCGCCTCCTGTTTCCTGACCCCGCCTTCCCTCGGACCCTGCGAGAACCGATCCGTAGCGCCGTGGACAAGAGTTGCCCACGCCCTCTTCCTTACCGGTATGTATTTTATTTTGTATTTCTCAACAGCATTAATAAGCTGTTGTCCCTCACTTTCCACCTCCTTTTCTCATATATCTCCTCCTCCTCCTCCTCCTCCTCCTCCATCACCATCCCTCCTCTCTCCAGTGAGCCCGGTATGGGCCGTCCTCCCCTGAGGGCTCAGGACTTCATGGCAAACAACCCTGAACATCTGGAGCTGCTGAGGAGGATGGGGGTGAGCCTCATCCACCTGAAGGATGGCAGGGTGCAGCTGGTGCAGCATGCTACGCAGGTAAACAACTTAGCAGCGTGGGTAAACAACAGTATGTTCTCCTAAATGGTTCCCAATCACAAAAGTACACAAAAGGCAAAGCCTACATTTCTTCACGGTGTATTTCTCTCCTTCTATTCCGATTCCTTTGTTTTCCTGTCCTATGTTTTTGTTTTTTTGTTTATTTTCATGTAATTGTCTCTCCCTTCTCGTCTCCCCTCCCCTCACCCCCCCACATGCAGGCGGTGAGCGCGGTAGCAGCAGAGGACGGCATGCGTTTCATGCAGGAGATGATGGAGCTGTCCAGCCAGCAGCAGAAAGAGCAGCTCCCTCCCAGAGCCATCCAGCTCGTCTCGCACCCCTTCTTCGGCAGGGTGGTACTGACCGCCGGCCCGGCACAGTTTGGCATAGACCTCTCCAAAAGCACCACGGGGGTGAGTGGATTTTATAAGTGCGTCGGGCTGCCAGTTCTTCAAACGGGCACCTAACTGTCTGCTTGTTTTTGTTTTTCCGAGGCGAGTCACCGACATTTACCTTCCTGGGATTTGATCCTCCGCTACTAGGAGGACGTGAGGGATTAAACCGTGCAGCGTATGATACGTCTCTTTCCTCCTCCGTGCAGGTACGGGGTTTCGTGACTGTGGCCGAGCCCTACAGCGGCTGCGCTGAGCTGGCCAACGCCGAGTACGTCCAGGGCCGCATCGCGCTGCTCCAGAGGGGTCAGTGCATGTTTGCCGAGAAGGCCCGACACATCCAGAAGGCCGGCGCCATCGGAGGCATCGTCATCGGTGAGTTAACGACACGAGACGGCAGGATATCAACTCTTATGAGTAGATTAGGGTTTGATAAGTGGATTACCTGTAAGACAGCCAGCCAGCTGCAGAGCTTCCTGCACATCGCGCGATGACAGCGGAAGTATAAACGGATTAGGAAATGAATAACCGTAAAACCGTTTACCCGCTCCGATAACCTCACGTCTCCCTCTCTCTCTCTCTCTCTCTACCTCCTCCCCCAGACGACAACGAGGGCAGCAGCAGCGACACGGCTCCCCTGTTTCAAATGGCGGGGGACGGCCGCAGCACGGACGACGTCACCTTGCCCCTCCTCTTCCTGTTCCACAAGGAGGGCAACATCCTGCTGGAGGCGCTGAAGGAGTACCGGGAGGTGGAGGTGCTGCTGAGCGACAAAGCCAGGGACAGAGGTGGGGAAGCAACTGCAGTCGATAACAACAGTCCCCCCCCCCCCCCCCCCACCCTCCCGTCTGCTCTCCCGTCTGGTCGAACTCTCCTCTTTGTTCCCTCACATCTCATTAGGATTATCGATGTACTGACTGAGCTTGTGCTTGACTTAATAAAGAAAAGAAGTGTAGGGATTCAGGTGACGTTTGAGAGATGGTGACTCATTCCAGTGGCTCCTCATCTCAGCCAGCTGTAGTTTTAATGGTAGAGAGGGTGGAGGTAAGCACCGTAACCTCCCTTCATTTCTTCTTTCCCCTCGTCTCCCAAATCCCTCTATTCCTTGTGGTGGACTGTAACAGTGCCTTTCCTCTCCTCTCTCTCTTGGTTTTTCTTTTTTTTTTTTCTCCCCCCATACCCCCTCTCCCCTTTGGATGAGCAGCAGCCATATTCAAAGGTAAAACTCTCCCTGGCAGCCCAATTGAGAGCAGTAAGTATCCTCTTCTCTCTTTGTCTGGTTCCCACACCTTTTTCACTCTTTCCTTTCTGTTTTCCTCTTTAAAGTAATGCCCCTATTTCTCTCTCTCTCTCTCTCTCTCTCTCCCCCTCTGCCTTCCAACCATAGCTTAGTTCAGTCACAGTATAGTGTCTTCTGTTATTCGCCCCCTCAGAGCTTTAGGAGCATGACAGCTCTTTATCCCTTTTTCTCACTGCGACAAACTAATAGATACAGATGAAAAGGCAGGGCGGCGTGGGGGAAACCCTCTTGTGGGGTTGGACTCCACGTGTGGATTCCCACCCGAACCGTGTATATTTAGAGAGACTGATTTTTGTCCTGTCGTGGTTTTTTTTAATCTAGGGTGACTTTTTCGTCTGTGCTGTCAACAGGCTGTACGATGGTGGAAATGAAGAACTAACGCTAACGAGCTTAAGTAGAGACCGCTGGCAGTGGAGTTAGCTAGTTACTCCGCACGTAATAACAGCGTGATGCTTTTTTTGGCCCCCGTGATTTAAATTCTGTTGTTGCTTGCCTCCCTTCAGGTAGCTCAGTGACATGAAAGCACCCTTGGAGCTGGTAGGGATTCGGCGGTGGTGCTACTAGACCACCCTGACGCCAAAATGTCCAGATAGCTTGTGCATATCTGTACCTGAAATACACTCGCCTGAAATTTAGACCTCTAAATTGTTACTGCCCGAGTAGATTATCTGGGCTTGTATGATTTGAAATGATTGACAGCTCTTTTTTACACTCCCCGTCTGTGGTTGGAATAGATAGTCGCTACATTTTCAGCGACTGTGCTGGATAAAATGCAGTATGTCTCCTAACCAGGCCAGTGAGAATTTCACAGTGCAACTTTTTTGTCGGATCAATTTTTCTCACTTCAGTTTGGTCGTGCCGGCGTGTGAGAAGGGCTTTATCTCGTGGGAAACATGAGTCACCGCCAGCATCATGCTGTTATAGCTGACAGCCTCTTGATGAAAACGGCTCTATTTTTGACTGGGAATGACTGCCAGGAGGTATTTTGTATAGATTACTGACTGAGGAGGAGGAGGAAAGGTGTGCGTGTGTCATCTCATCCAGATTCCCCCCCTCTTTCTTCTCAGGTGTGGACGTACAAGAAGAAGAGGACTGCCGAACTGAGGCGACGACTCCCACCTCCTCTGCACATATCGACCAATCGCAAACGAGCACAGGTGGAGTTGAATGAATCGGCTCCCGAGGAGGTTAATCCCTCAGAGGAGGAAGTTAGTCCTCTAGACGAAGAAGTTAGTCTTCCGGTCGAAGGTAGTCCATCAGAGGAAGTTAGTCCATCGGAGGAAGTTAGTCCATCAGAGGAGGAAGTTAGTCCTCCGGAGGCAGAGCCTGGTCTTACAGAGTCCAAAGAGGAGAGAGACACTAAGGAGAGGGGGGAGGAGCCTGAGGGCGACACGGACTCAAGCAGCCAATCAGTGGATGAACTGCTAGCTGATTGGCAGGAGGACTTGGAGGCATTCCAGCAGATGGAAAAGGATGAGCTCTGACAGTTGTCCGCCGCGCTGTGCTGCGAAACCCCCCCCCAGCACCCTGTGACTGTGGTATGATCCCACCGTGGAAGTGATCAGGAGGGGGGGGGGGGGTGCATCCTTAAACGTCACCATCTATAATCAAATCGAGATGATCTAAAAAAGGACACTTGTATGAGTGGGCAGACATCTTTTGTTTGATGAGGCATAATTGAAAGTGAGCAATGACTGCGTTTCCTCTCTCGTCCTCTGTGGATGGCGTCCAGTGCCAAGGCAGCCCACATATCTTCGGACCACGAGGAAGTCCTAGCCTGGTAGATGTTTGATGCTTGACAGACCACCTCACTTCCTCACACAGTTTGTTTGCCTGTCATAACACAACCCGATGACTGACTATGCTGTGGACCAGACTGTATGTAACAATGTGTCTCACTTACTTTCCAATCGGGGTTTCATTTCCACACTTTTCTGTCTTCTTTTACTTAAAAAAAAAAAAAAAATGGGAACTCATGTTGAATGCTGGTTGAACAACTATTTTCTGATTGATTTAATTCATTGACTGGGCGATTTTATTTAACTGAGATGATTATAGGTCATTGCAACGTGTACTGTTTTGTTTTTTTGGGGCCTAATCATATGTACAGTATGATGTTACCTTACTGTGGACTGTGCTGATGGGTGGAGTTGGTGACATGGAATGATGTCCAGGATCTTAGCATGGTCCGTGGTGTGGGCAGCGTCCGCACCAAGCCTCCTCTCTCTGGAAGATGTAAGTCATGTGTTGGTGTAAATATGTATTTGTAGAGATATACTGACTGAGAACATATAGCGCTGCTTTGCTCAGGTTCTGGTCAGTCTGACTGATCGGATCGCTCCAATATCGACCCACCTCTCGCGCAACGTGTTGAGCGGACCCACCCCTCAACATGTTGCAATGGTGACTATAGAGCAGAGAATAGTACCGTAGGCCGCCACAGGGGAGCGCTGTCCGATCTGTCCTGCTGGAGCTGCTGACTTGCCTGGATGGTGAAACTAAAAATAAGCCAATAAGTTGACAAGATGAAATTTAATAAAGTTGATAAAGAAATCGATCTCACTGTCTGTTTCTTTTACTAACTTATATAAGTACTGCAGGTTTACTATCAGAGTTGTGAGGAGTATAAGGAGTATTGTGGAAATGTTTCTGAATTTTGTCACAACGTGAGCTTGCTTTATTGGGATGTATTGATGGCTCAATTAGCCAAGATGGGTTTCTTTAACAGTTGAGTGGAGTCACTAATTCGACTGTAAAACTACGTCATTATCCCACTTCACGAGCGTCTAAGGAGTGCGCTGATTGGATGCAGTTAGCTCATGTCTTAGTGGGTTTCAGGATAGAGAAATCAATGTATACGGAACACATTCCCTATAAGAGTTTATGGTGGAGATTTAATTTTCAAAACATCAATCAGGTATTTTTCCACAAACAGAGCACGTTTTGTTGCTGTCAAATG
>JAXDDW010000008.1:12065000-12087500 GCA_034670385.1 Hoplostethus mediterraneus
CTCAGGTTGTGAGTGAGTTGTGTGTGTGTGTGTGTGTGTGTTCATGCTAACCCATGATATCGCCAGAGGATTTCAGGAGTGACTTTTCCACTCTGTCTGCTCTTTACCCACCTATCCCCTCAGGCTCCGACTTGCTTTTACCTCTGTCACGATACGAAACGGCACAATGGAATGGAATTGGATAGAATAACACGGGCATGGGTACTTGCCTTCGCTCTTTCAGGGAATCCGTCTCGCGCCGGAGAACCCAGCGGTACAAACGCTCGCCATTAAGCAGACCTTAGAGGCCGGTAGAGGAAACATTTCTATCCTCTGGCCTAGTCGGTATTTTGGCTGGAACAATCCATTTCAGTACAGTTTGTTCGCCCCCTGACCCAAGATGTTACCCAACACAGCTCTGCAAGAACATTAGGCTAGACGTCAATTAGACTTCTGGACTGATCTATGAGGTTAGGCTGCTAACAGTATTTTGAAATGTACCCACTCACCCCTTTTCTCTCTCTCGCTCTCTCTCTTTCTCTCGTGAGAGCCATGCAGACATCTCAATTTAAACTCAACTGGTTTTATGGGCCTGAAGTGAAAACACAGGCCGCTTGCCAGAGTCTGTGTATGCGACAACTTGTCTGCAACCATCTCTCGTCGCTCTACCAGCACACGCCACAGCTATGTCCCATCTCCTCGTGTGTGTGTGTGTGTGTGTGTGTGTGTATGTGCCTCTCATTGTCAGTCACAAGGCCGGACCATGGTTTCACTAAACAGAACAGAGGAGCTCTTATGTCTGCCTCGCTCCTCCCCTCCCTCTCCTCCCCTGTCTCCCCCCCCATCCCTCCCTCCCTCCCTCCCAGACCACTTCTCACCCTCATTACAATAGTGAGAAAGAGGAAAGAGGCTCTGCTCACACGAAGGGACAGGGAAAAGAAAGGAGACGTAAAAATTGAAAGAGTACCACACCATCAGGAGGAAACCTTCATACCACCATCTTTTCTTCTTTTTTTGTGTGTGTGTGGTTTTGTGTGTGGGGGTTTTGGGTGGTTTTTCATTATGTGTGTAGTTATGTTGGCACGGCTTTCCCGGGGTTGCAGGGGCTGAGGGAGTGCTTAAACTGGGAAAAAAAAGGAAAAGGTGCGATTTCTGCCTGGCTTTGAGTAAAAAATTATGGCGCGGTTGGGCCCCGGAGTTTTTACTTTAACCTCTGCCCTGTCAGGGAGAGAGAGAGAGAGGCCCAAAAAAAAAACCCCACAACACGGGCCCGCAACAGTGGTTGGGGCCCCCAAACGGTGTGTGGTCGCGAAGCAAGCTCAGGTGCACCTTTTTTTTTTTTTTCGATTTTTTTTTTTTTTTTTTGCTCTCATGGGGTTTAAAAAAATAACTGTCAAACAAAATGTTACATTCCCTTTTTTTAAGCGCAGCCATCTGGGAGTTAAAGTATTTTGCTGCTGCACTTATTCCAAGTTTCGCTGAATAGGAATGCTAACAAAATGTCTCAAATGTAACCACGACAGGCCAAAACCACAAGATCACACAAATTGCATATTTACGAACACAATATTTTCAGGTAAATGCTTGTTAGGCTTTTCTCAGTAGCACTTGAGATTTGACGCCTCTCAATCATACTCGCCTTTTTATGGGACATTTCTGAAGAGTCACTGATTTTTTTTTGTTGTTGTTGTTCCGCAGCACCAAGAGAGCGGCTGGCATACTCGCTCTGCCCAGAGACCTGCCCTGGAGCTCCCGAGTCGCACCGTGGCTTCGGCCCGGGGCTAAAGTCGTCACTTCCCTTCCCATGCCTTCGATCTACTTTTTTTCTCACCGCGAAGCCACGTCACAAACCCGTGCAGAAAATAACACCCGTGGCCTGTAACAGTTTTGCCCCCTAGTACTTCCCTCTCCCTATCTTGCTTTCGCTCAGCCAGTTTTTCAGGCTCTGCGGTTGCTCACACTGCCTCTGGCACGGCCCTGTGTTTGAGAAACCTTCGCACCGCATACTGCTCAGCCTGTGTGTGTGTGTGTGTGTGTGTGTGTGTGTGTGTGTGTCTGTGCGTCTGTGTCTGTGTGTTTACGCAAGCAAACGCCCCATGTGTGCATGTACACTCACATCTTCCCCCCACAGTCCTTTTTTTGAGTTCCTCCTTTGACAAACTGACTTGTACAGGAGGCTTATTCACACAGCTGAGAGTAGGTCAAATCCCACCTCCAGGTATGCAGCCATAGGCGAGCCTGTGTGTTTCCCAAATTATCTTCTTTTTAAGGGCTCGGTTATTTACTGTGGTAACAATGCACTTCGGCCTCAAAGTGCTTTAAATAAGAGTTGGGGGTTTTGTGTGTTTGTGTTTGTGTTTGTGTGTGTGTGAGGAGGATGAATTAAAGCTGGTGTTCTCAAGATGGCTTGAGGAGTGGAACGTTGCCTCGCGACAGATGTCTTTCTTCAATGAACCTGGTTTAACTTTATAACTCGGAGTGACGCAAGACCCGCCGGTTGACATCGTGCCATTATTTATCTCTCTAAATTAGGCTACTACTTGGCTTTGGAGAATATGCCCGGCAAGAATGTCGAGCATCTGGAGCCCGTTGTGTGCCAGTTAGTATTAGCGCTCTTATCCACTTCAGACTTGGGATGTTTATCAGATCATGTTCGCTCGTGTGTGTGTGTGTGTGTGTGTGTGTGTGTGTGTGTGTGAGTGATGGAGGAAGCGAGTTGGTTGGCGTCAGGGTCTTCGTGAACTTAAGTAAGCTGGTTGCATTGACACACTTCCACATCTGTTGCAGCGGGCTAACAGAGAGCAGCATTATCCATTAGCCTCAACGCGACGCCCCGCCGTGCTCTCGCTAGCACGGTGCTAACGCTGCAAGGGCTACCGGTGTGATTCCTGCTGGGGTTTACCAGGAGTGCATACGCGTTTTAGTATGGCTCTGTACAGCACTTTGGATGGAAAGGTCAACCAAGGGGCGTATTTCCACTGCAGCAGTACGCAACACCAACTTGCAGCCTAAGCCTTATTTTGTATTGTATGCCTTTTATTCTAGTCATGTTCACCTGGGTTGTTGTGTATTTCCAAGTGTATGTGGCTTGATAGCAGTCAGCCTGTTGTATGCATAACCCGAGTAGTAGCTGCTTGGCTTGCAGTTTCACATAGCCTAGCATTATCCCTGTGTGCAACAATAGTCCTGTGACTGCAAGGCCTATTTTTAGCCTGCTCCTACTCACAATTTGATGTTTCAACGCAGACAAATCAAAGCCCTTCAAACAGATGCTGCCCACACACACCGAAGACCCTTTGAAAACTTCAACTCAATCAAGGCCACTCAGATTCTCAACACAGTTCCTTCAACCGTTTCAGACGGGAGGCTCGGCGCTCGTTCTGCTAATCCAATACTCAATTCAGTTCTACACTATTAGCCAGAGTTAAAAGGGCATATACTGTTTTCTCTCTCTTTCTCTTTCTCTTTCTCTCTCTCTTTCTCTTTCTCTGTAATGCACAACGCTGTGATTCATTGACAGGTGACATGCCAACCTTGCGGCAGGTTTTCCGGGTACACACGACACGTCGCCTTGTCCTAGCTGGTGCACGATTCTCATTTACACTGTTGAGACTCAGACTAGGAACTGTGTCTCTATTGGTCCATGACACACACACACACACACACACACACACACACACACCTCTAGTCTGTTCTTTGGTTTGTTTGTTTTTTGTTTTTTTTGCACATATGTGCCTACGACTGCAATAGCATCTTCCCTTTTGTGCATGTACGTGTGTGTGAGCCATAATTGAGTGAGTAGTGTCACAGGCTGCCTGGAACCGGCTGATAAGCTGGACCAGGCCTCGCATTCAGGCCACAGGTGACACCACACACACACACACACACACACACACACACACACACACACACACACACACACACACACACACACACACACACACACACACACACCACTGGCAAGAGCTTAGGAGGCAGCTGTCTGGAACATCCCAATCGTGTGTGTGTGTGCGTGTGTGTGTGTGTGTGTGTTCGTGTGTGTGTCTAGATCTCTCTCCAGGTACAATCCCTTCTCACTCCTCTCTCTGGCCTTTTGAGAAAGTCATGCGTAAGCTCTGCTCAGCCTCCGAAGATTAATGTTATTTAACCTGCGGAGTGAGAAAGAGTTTCACGTACCAGCTCACACACACACACACACTGCACATTCACAGCAACACCATCTACACGACCAGACTACATTGTACAGTAACTCATACACCGTCCACACACACACACACACACACACACACACACACACACACACACACACACACACACACGCGCCACTCCCCCCACCCTGCACACCTGGTGCTTTGTGTTGTGTCCAGAGAGGTGGAGGCTGGACTGCAGTCGCCTAAACACAGGAGTAAACACTGGCCTCCTGTCAACTTCAAACGCTGCGAGGATGATTGAAGGAGGGAGGAGAGGGGGGGAGGACGGGCGGCGGTCTTTTGAAGCTACCCAGATTTCTCTCTGTACTCCTCTTTCTCTCCAGCCTCTCTTTATCCCAGCTATTCTCTATCCCTCCTTCCCTCCTAGCCCCCTTCTTCTTCTCCTTCTCAAAGCACTTACCTCCTCGCTCCAGTTGCCTTTTCTGCCTTTCGGTGTTTGTGCCTCTCCTCTGTCTCTCCTCCTCACCTACCCTGCCACCCCCCTCCGCTCTTCTTCTTCATCTGCCAATCTTCCTCTCGCTTCTTTACCGGCACTGCACATTTCATTTTGGTGATGGGTAATCATTGAGCCAGGCTGCCGGTGCGTGTGCGTGTGCGTGTGCGTGTGCGTGTGCGTGTGCGTGTGCGTGTGCGTGTGCGTGTGTGTGTTGTTGCGACTGGCAGTCAGTTGGGCTCTGTCAGTGACAGCATATGGCGTGTGTGAGTGACACTGAGACTATCTATAGTGTAATGTGTTTGACAGCGTGAGGCCTCCTATGACAGTGCATGTGATTGACTGACAGTGACGTTCCACTGTGACAGAGACATCAGCAGGTCTGTCTGCTGGGGGGGGGGGGGGGGGGGGGGTGGGGGGTGCTGCTGTCCTGTAGTCATCATAGAGCGGTGCAGGGATGATGCGTTTTTGCAGGCCAACCCGGAAGTTAGCATCGCCCTGGTTACCTCGACAAAAAGCCAATGGGATTTTTGCATTGGATTTTGGATTATTGCAGAAAATAAACTCTGTGGCAAACAAAAGTTTATGATACTTCCACGTTTTGTTCAGCAAGATAATCTTCACAAATGAACACCACTATTATGATTTTTGAAGCATAAATGCAATCTCCAGAAGTAAAAAGCTAACGTTAGGCTATAAACCAACTACACCACAGTCGCATGACTTCAACGTTACCGCCACTAAAATATTATAAATTTGATAAATCTACAGATAGAGTTAGAGTTGAGTTAGAATAGTTTGGAAGAGCGCGAGTATAAACACAACTAGAGGCTGTAAAGGCGGACTAGTGAGTAGATGAGTTTCCGTGTTCGGCGTGATGCGTTTAACGTCCCCAACAACCTCTGTAGTCTCATTTAGCCACTTGTTAGCAACCGCCTTTTTTAAGACGCATAAAAGCTTCAAAATTCATGAGTGGGGTATTTACTGACGTATTTTCTGTTGTGTTAACCACAGACCTTATTTCAGGCATCTAACCAAAAACCCATTGACTTCGAGATGAGGGAACCGGAAGTGCATAAATGCTAACTCATTTCCGGTTTAGGACTCATTCCTCCGCTCACCGCTCCGAGGTGATCAGGTCAGGTATGGAGCGAAGCCCCGAGTGCTGGTAGGAGTTCAGTGACTTGCTCAAGGACATTTCAGCAAGGCGGACGATTCCCAACCCCGGGGGCTTGAACATTGATCGTCTAGTCTATGAGCACTGGGTCAACCTGCCGGCTCCGCTGTCCACACAGTGGCAGCGTCTAGACCAGCGTTTTTCCATCTCTGGCACACTTTCCAAATTTACGGAATCTGAAAAATGGTCTGCTTAATGGTCAAGTAAATACAACTTACTTTCAATGGGGAAACTTGAGCTTGTGATGATGCTCACAGTATATGTATCCTGGCAGGAATGGGTGAGAGCCAGAGCCGATGGTGACGGTCTTTATGTCCAGAATTTGGTGCATATTGGCTTCGGGGCTTTTCTCACTCCTGTTCTTGTTGAATTAACGTTCGCTTGTTTGCTATCGTTGCCAGTTACCTCGCCTGAAGGCACACCGGTTGTGATACGCTGGACAAGTATATGTAAATGATGTAAATAAATGTCCTTTTTGCTATCAGTGATTCAACATAGCCAGTTCAGTTTGTTTGTAGTGAGCAGTTAGTCACCGTGTAGCCACCTTGGATAAACAGACAAAAGGCTGGTACTCAAACTTCCAAGGAAAAAATCCAAGGAAGGATGTCACAGGGTTGGTGACACTGTTTGATTGACAAGTGATCTCTGGGAAGTGTGGTTTTAAAAACACCACAGCAACGAGCACATGACACTAAAGATGATGCCAAAACAAAAAACACAGATCTCACCACTCAAGTAAAAGAACACGCTTAAAATAAATTGATTTTGTGTTCTTTTATTTTGTTTTGCTGAATGTAAAAACAGTCTCCCCTCTGTCCATTTCTCCTTCCTGTCCCTCCCTCCCTCCCTCCCTCCCCCCCCCCCAGGTGAGAGTGCGATGAGGAGAGGTTTCAGAGTGTGAGGCCATGGGCTGCACCTCGGCCAAGCAGGTGTCGGCCGTGCCCAACGATGAGGAGGGACGCGGCAAGGCCTACAGCAACGGAGACCTCTTCACCGGTCAGTCAACGTGCACGCACGCACACACACACACACACACACACACACACACACACACACACACACACACAGGTCAATAAAAGCTTCACGGCTCCCATTTTCCGCTGTTAATTGCTCAGTGTAGACCCATCAGGATATATTGTCCCGGCTCCCTGGCAGAGCGTTCACTTCTCCATTCCAGACGTTTACTATCAGCGCCGCGGCTTTTATACGACTCGCCTCGGTGTTGACACGCCGTCTGTGGGAGGGGAAACCTCGGTAATCTGTAGCGGTAGCTCGCTGCTAGCTCAGGTGTTGTGTGTCCTTAATGCCCTTAATGTTTTAGTGCTTGGAACTGGAGAGAGAGAGAGAGAGACAGACAGAGAGAGAGAGAGAGAGTAAGGGAGAAGGAGGGGGAGACAGAAAGAGAAAGCGAGGCATGTAGTCGAGAACGCGTATCTAGATAAGAGCATCAATTATAGCTGGCTGGCTTTGCTGTGCAGGATAGAAGAGAGGGAGGGAGAGAGAGAGAGAGAGGGAGAGAGAGGATGGGGGGATGAAGGATTAACAGCGATTAAGAATTAGGAGCGACACTCTGGTATAACCACACATGGGCGGATGGACGTGGCAGATGACGATCCACAGGAGGCCGTCTTTCTCTCCTCACCCGCGCTCTCTCCATCATCCCTCTCCCACTCTGCCTCAACCTTTTCCCTCCCTCTTGTTTTGTCTCTCTCAACCCTGGTGCGACCTCTCTCTCTCTCTCTGTGTGCTACTCTTTACCTCCCTCTTCTTGTGCCTCCTATTTGTTCTGTTTTCCCCTCCATCCTCCACCCCTCCCTCTGATCTCACTGCTCTCTAGTCTTATTTCCCTCCTCCTCTGTTTTTTTTGTAAGGGACAGCAGAGTGAGGCAGGGAGAGGGGGAGGAGGGGGAGGAGGGGGAACGTGTTCCTTGAGAGAGGAAGGGAAAATGACGTGTGTTGAGGCTGCCGCTCTTCTCTTTTTTTTTTACCCTCTCTGTTCATTTAGATCTCATCTTCCCTTCCCCTGCTCAAGGCCTCGTTTTCCTTCCCTCCCTCCCTCTCTCTATTTTGGATCTCTCCTCTACACCCCACCCCCCCCCCCCCCTCCCCCCCTTCCGGTCTTCCTCTCCCACTGTTCCTTCTCTCCAGCTCTTTTCCTCTCCTCTCTGGCACAACATTAGGTCGTGGCCTTGTGTCCTTTCACCTCCCCTCCTTCCTCCCTCCCCCCCCTCCTTCCATCTATCCTTTGCTCTCTCTGTCCATCAGTGTGGCTGAAGGGAATCCAGAGTGGCGTGTGTGTGTGTGTGTGTGTGTGTGTGTGCGCGCGCGTGTGCATGTGTGTCAGAAGAGACCATTGACCTGGATAGTGTGGATTATCCCAGGCCCCTGATATAACATCCCCTTCCTTTCTTCTCACTCCCCCTTTTCTTCCTCTTCTCTTCATCCACCCTCTCCCCTCTCCCCTCTACGTTTCGTTCTCTCCACCTTCTTTTTCGGTCGTCCTAGCATACAGTCGTTCTCACCCGCTGACCCCACCCGCCTCCTTCATCCGGCGTACCTCCTTTGCGACCGAGGTGGAAAAGGTCGTGGTGTTTTGGTCACTGAGCCCGCAGACCCGTCCCCAAAGGATGGTGTGCCAGTCACTGTGTGTCATGTGTTTCCATGTTGCTTGTGTTGTGTGTGTGTGTGTGTGTGTGTGTGTGTGTGTGTGTGTGCTAGTTATTCTTGCTGCCCGCTATGTCAGATGCCGGCCAGTAACCAACCCCCACCCCCCCCCCCCCACTCCCGTCTCCCTCTCACACAATAACCGGAAAGGCTGAGCTCCATTACACAAACACTGAAGGCCGGAGACAGAAAATAGCAACACTCGCCACAACATGGTGTTATTGATGTCGGCAATAATCACAGTTGGAGTGTGTGGAGGCCGGCGTATGTGGTATGAGTATATATACGTTTGGCTGTGCGGCATCCGAGCCCGTACACACAACATGGCGGCGTGTCAGTGTCGCTGTTTATTGTAGCCCGCGTGTCGGCGGAGCTAGCTGATTGGTTTAGAGGGTCCGTCCTTCAACACGGGGCGGCCCGGGTTCAAGTGTGATGCTGCTATCCCTTTGCTGTGTAGGTTGAGTGCCTGTGGAGAAACCTGGGTGTCGGGTATCATCGGGTTATCAGGTGGCCACCTCCGATTACAGATGTTTCACTGAACCAGGATCACCAACATCTGCACTACACCCACAATACCCTGACTTTAAATAGTCCACAGGGTTTGGACCCATATAGGTGTTGAAGGCAGATATCAATATGTTTGTATTGATGTTGCCGATAGCCAATATTTTGTGCCCATATTCAATATCTTTAAATATGACGATCTTTAAGTATTTTTGTTGCCGTCAGGGTAGAAAGGCCTCTGAAACATCTACACCAGGGGTAGTCTAAATTTCCTCCCCAGCAAACGTCCAAACCACAATCACAATATTAAACCCACGCGGTGATTCAGAGACCCACAATGCAGTCTGACTGGCAAAACCGAAATAAACAAAGTACATTTCAACCATATTTACTGTAAATGTTATTGAATATTGATTCGACTGGTGAAGCGTTTTGACCCGTGAGCATCATGACTAAGCTGACTGAAATGAGCAGCAGCAACAACAAGCCGGCCTGCTATCAGTCTGGAATCAGACCGGCACAACAAGATCACATCCTCACCCACACATTTCCATTACTAACAACCCACTGGCTGGTGTTGTCCCAGTATTACATGCCCCCGTAGCGCCACGGTTACGGGGGCAGCTCATTTGTAAACAACCGGTGAAGTGACCCCGCCCCCCCATCGGGCAAAGCTTCTACTCCAGTGTATTGTCACCGTTTGTCGGCTGTGTTTTTTTCCTTTTGGTTCCCCCGTGGCGTTCCTCTCGCAGACGGTGCCGTCTCCTTTCATGCGTTGTAAGCAATCGATTTGATTGGCTAAATTGCGTGAAATGATTTAAAGAGCTGTGATGTGATTTGAACAAGACCAGACGCTCGGGGATCCTCGCAGCGCCGCTGAGGAAAATGATGCCCCGTCAGTATTATCAATGTATGAGAAATGAATGTGGCTCGATCCGGATGCAACCATCACTGGATCCAGACCCGACCGGAGAGTCCACCATTTGCCAAGGCCTGATTTAGACCATTATGTGACACCAACTCCATACTAATGAAATTGTTGTGGGCAGGGAGGAACCCTATCATATTGACAGTAGACGACATGAGTGGCAGATATCAGATATTTCATTAAAGGCCAGTATGTATGAAAAACACCGATATATCAGTCTAACACTAGTCCATCACATCCAATAATTCACCACCGATCTCAACAACATTCGGCTAACGCGATGGCTAACGGGACGGCTAACGCGATGGCTAACGCGATGGCTAACGGGACGGCTAACGCGATGGCTAACGGGACGGCTAACGGGACGACTGACCCTGCGTGGGCCACGGAGGCTGTGTGTGTATCATTTCATCCCATGTGACCTGGGACACGAAATGTGACGGTGCAAGGAAAAGCTGCTGTTGTGTGAATGTGAGGCTTGTAGGTCTTTATGATTCTGTAGGTTCATCGCAGCGCAGGTTTCCAGATTAGCGGTGCCTAAATTGTGGCCCGGGGACCACCAAGGGGTCCTGGAGCGACTCCCAGTTGGTCCCCAGCGATGTGGAATGTGGTTTAATTTCAGTATTTAATTTGCTAGAAGTTAGCAGCACAGTGACAGACCCAATGTAGAAGAATGTCTTGTCTAATCCTAGTTTTCCCTCCACTGTTATCTCTGTCTCAGGATCCGATACAAAGTTTCTAATTGGGGGGTCCCTGATATTAAAGAAAGATGCATTTAACTTGACATAGTAAAAGAGATGGTGTGTGTGTGTGCGTGTGTGTGTGTGCGTGCGTGCCCGAGCGTGTGCACAAGTGTGAATGTCATGGTCAGGCTGGTGAGGGCTTGGAGCCAGAGTGGCCGAGAGGGAGGACAGACAGCAGGAAGGACGGAGTGACACAGCCACAGAACAGGCAGACTAGCTAGAGCTGTGGGAGCTCGCACACACACACACACACACACACAAGCCCATGGACATTAAAGTGACTCACACACAAGCGCGGCGCTCTTGCGTAAAATGACAAATGCGCTGATTCAAACACACGCCGCTCTCTGAAATAGAAACGGAGGCGCACGCTCGGAGGAACCGTCGGCACCTCCAGGTTGGCGCCGAGCTCCCGCCTCTAATCACAGATGAGGAAGACGTCCACATCACCGAGATCACCGCCTCTCAAAATAGTCCCCCCCCCTGCCCTTTCATCTTTCTCTTCCTCTCTCCCCCAGCTCCCCCCTCCCTCTCCCAAATCCTGTCAAGCATTGGTGTGACGAAAACACCACGACGATGACTGTCTCACACACGCACGCACACGCACAGCACACACACACACTGCACGACCAGTTTAGCTCCTATCTAAATGGAAGCAAAGTTTGTGATGTGATGAGTCTTGATTGGTGTAAGCCGGGTCACTTTGATCTGTCTCCGCCGGGGCCCGTTGGACCCACGTGCCTCGCTGGGGGGCCGAGAGGCTGCAGGACGACAGCGGGATGAATTCACCGACGACTTCCTCCTCTCTGGCTGAAGGTGTGCTAAGCGGTGAAATCACCCGCTGTCGTCTCTCCGTGTCACGTGGTTGAATAGCCCTCATCTGCATCACATGTTCGGAATGAGGAACAAATCTTAAATCAACCAGGAACTTGTTTTCCTGTATCACGTTTGCTGTTTCTAAGTCTCCTTGTGGCTGTATTGACATCTCCAGTGGCAGCAGCTAAATGCAGCCCTGCCAACCCGTCTGTGTCTCAGGATACAGAGGGCATAACTATGATGGCCTCTTTAATAAAGTAATGGCAGTGGCGGGGGAGGAAATGGCTCTTCGTTCTGTTTCCTGCTCCAGCACCCTGTGCCCTGCGTGTTTACACAGCAGAGTTTAGTTGGTGAGCCTGCACAGTGTTATAAAAAGGTGTGTGTGCGTGTGTGTGCGTTTGTGTGTGTGTGTGTGTACGTGTGTATCAGCATGTTCAGACAGGAGCTGTTTCGCTCTGGCTCGTTTACATTCCCGGGACGAGCAGCAGAAAAGCACACAGCATTTGTTTCTCTCCTTTCCTTCTATCCTCGTTCTGTTAAGCTCCTCCAGGCCGTTGTCCCTATCTGTCTGTCTCTCACCCGCCTGTCTGTCTGTCTGTCTCCCTGTCTGTCTGCTGCTCATGTGTCTGTCTCTCAGTTAATTGGAGCTGAAAACATTCCAACTCAACGGTGCCCGCCTGACAGATGATGATTAAGGCCATGTTTTTCATTCTACAGTGACGTATATAGACGTTGGAGGAACAGGCAGACACACACACGCACACACACACACACACACACACACACACACACACACACACACACACACACACACACAGGTGATCCAGGTGTCAGACTGGATTGCGAGCCTCCCTCTGAGAGGGGAGAGCAGAGGGATGGAGTGGGAGTGACGGAGCAGGAGAGAGACGAGGGCCGTCGTCAGCTGGGTACAAAGTGATACAGACAGACAGACAGACAGACAGACACATGGACATGTAGACAGACTCATAGGCAGACAGACAGACAGACAGACTGACTGACTGCTTGGCACATGTGCCCGTTCCCGCTCCCCCCCTCCCCTACTGATAGAGCGAGGGCAAAATACACTGTGTGCAACTGATAAGGGGTGTGTGTGTGTGTGTGTGTGTGTGTGTGTGTCTGTGTGTCTGTGTGTGTGTGTATTGTTCTCCTCAAGGTTTAGGGTCCAACTTGTTCGTGAATGATTTTTATGAATGGCTTGTGACTCCTTGGTGTAAATGACCATAAACACACGAGACCGTCGGTAGCCTCTCTCTCACTCCAGTGGTATTGTTGGTGCGTTTCTCCAAATGAAGACCACGTTTCCCATAAACCCCATTGCTTCCCAGCCAACGTGTCCATGTGGGGCCCACGTGAGTTGTACCTGTATGTCGCTGCACGTGCATTTATTTGGAACAGCAAAGGGTGAGAGCCGACAACAGCGTACATGTAAAACAAAAACGGTGTAAAACTGGGCTGCCCGTCTCCTCAGCGGCGGTCCCATTTGTTCACAGTAATTCTACTAATGTCTCCCAATGAACGTGGTTTCTGGATGTTCAAACCCACAGCACCGTTGAGCTTGTTAGCTGTTGGTACGTATAGCGTCGGTTGCGGTTGAGCGTTGGGTGTGTTCAGCGCACATGCAGGGCTCGTCTTAACTGCCTTAGCTGTCTAAGCTGTGCCTGGAGCCTAGAAGCTGTTCAGCTGATCTTTAATCCCCTCCAGCTTGCTCCTTCTTAACAACTCCCTCTCGTTTCTTCCTCTGTCTCCTTTCTCACTTCGCCTACCGATGAGACACGTATTCCCTCTCGCTGTCTCTCGCTGTCTCTCGCTGTCTCTCTTCAGATGAGTAGCTAGAGCCAGAGGGGAGCGGGATGAGTGTCTTGGTCTTCCTGCCGATACCTCAGCTGTCATGCACCCTTTCTAAAACACTACATCAGATGTTAGCTATTGGATTAACGTGGTCTAATTGGGATCGATGGAAACTCATTGGAAACGTTGATGTGGTCCGGTCAGTGTGCTGTGAAGACGATGTGACATAGTTGAATGAGTTTAGCTTTTCATACCGTTGATGAGGATGGATGAAGGGGACAGAGAGGCCTGATGAAGACAGGCCCTGGTTCAGTGGCTCCCATCTCTCCTTGACTCCTTCAGTCATGCCTCTCTCTCTCCCATCTCTCCTTGACTCCTTCAGTCATGCCTCTCTCTCTCCCATCTCTCCTTGACTCCTTCAGTCATGCCTCTCTCTCTCCCATCTCTCCTTGATTCCTTCAGTCATGCCTCTCTCTCTCCCATCTCTCCTTGACTCCTTCAGTCATGACTCTCTCTCTCCCATCTCTCCTTGACTCCTTCAGTCATGACTCTCTCTCCCTCCCATCTCTCCTTGACTCCTTCAGTCATGACTCTCTCTCCCTCCCATCTCTCCTTGACTCCTTCAGTCATGCCTCTCTCTCTCTCCCATCTCTCATTGACTCCTTCAGTCATGACTCTCTCTCCCTCCCATCTCTCCTTGACTCCTTCAGTCATGACTCTCTCTCTCTCTCTCTCCCATCTCTCCTTGACTCCTTCAGTCATGACTCTCTCTCCCTCCCATCTCTCCTTGACTCCTTCAGTCATGACTCTCTCTCTCTCCCATCTCTCCTTGACTCCTTCAGTCATGACTCTCTCTCTCTCCCATCTCTCCTTGACTCCTTCAGTCATGCCTCTCTCTCTCTCCCATCTCTCCTTGACTCCTTCAGTCATCTCTCTCTCTCTCTCTCTCTCTCTCTCTCTCTCTCTCTCTCTCTCCCATCTCTCATTGACTCCTTCAGTCATGACTCACTCTCTCTCTCTCTCTCTCTCTCTCTCCCATCTCTCATTGACTCCTTCAGTCATGACTCACTCTCTCTCTCTCCAATCTCTCCTCAGATGAATACAAGATGAAGGGAGTGGAGGAGGTGAAGTACATGAGAGGAGAAGAGGACCGGGTGAACGCACGCAACCAGGAGAACCTGGTGAGTGACACACACACACACACACACACACACACTGACAGCCCGTCATCAACTCAGGAACACCGACCTCTCCCTGACAGTTCATCAGCTCAAGCGGACAGTCTGATGTTTGCGCAAAACCTATATGTCCTCAGGTCCTCCAACCAATACCCCCCCCATACACACACACACACACACACACACACACACACACACACACACACACACACACACACACACACACACACACACACACACACACACACACACTGGTGCCTCGCAAGCAGGTAGAGACAAATTGTAGGCGTGTTTGGAATGTGGGGGCTGCTCTCAGTCAACTTCAGACTTCCCTCTTGAAGAAAGTAACATAGGTAGTTGGTGGGTTCAGCAGTTCAACCTCACCACACCCACAATATGAGGCATTTATGTCCTGAACAACGTATTCATTTCTCGGTAGTGTGAAGTAGGAGTACAGCGGGTCCGTCTCCCCGGTCCCAGAGCCACAGGGCAGCAGTGAGGAGCATCCTGGTTCTTAATGTGGATCTAGACCAGGGGCAGGCCAGTCTCCCTCAAACCCTCAACCCACAGCCACTAGACGTGGTCACACCAGTATTTGTGTTCTGACCGCTTGTCATTATTGTAGGTGTTTCCTTTCAGAGAGGAATTCGCTGAACACACACGAGACAACCGAGAGAGCGCAGATGATGGTAGGGTGTGAAAGGTGCAGGTTGCTGTATTTTTGGTCGATTTGCCGACCAGAATTAGAATCGCGGCAACATTTCAGGCTCTCAGAAACCTCTACGTGGAGCTTGGGAAAAAAAGGTGGTGGACTGGAAATTCCGCAAGGTGACCGTGGACTGTGCTCGAAAGGCCTGTTGTACCTGGCCTACATCCATCCCTCATGACCGAAACACTGTGGCGTAGTGGAGGAGTTGAGTCGGTGTGCAGGTCTGAAGCGGTGTGACTGCTGATAGGAGTTGTTTGATTTATAACTGTTTTATCAGATGGTAATGAGAGCTAATGGTGTGTGTGTGTGTGTGTGTGTGCGTGTGTGTGTTGTGTGTTGTGTGTGTGCACTTTCAGGAAAAGAGTAGTGTGCAGTACAGGGGCAAACAGCATAAAGAGGTCGCTGGATCAAACGTCAACAAGACTAAGTAAGTGGCAAGCAGCAGTCTATATATATATATATATATGTGTATATATATGTGTGTGTGTGTGTGTGTGTGTCTGTTTATATATATATAACACTTTATCTATATAACTGCTTTAAACTATGACTTCATAAGAGTCCCTCAACATGCAACTTGAAATACGTTTGTTAATATTTTGATGTATCATTCATGTTTGTGATATTTGTAAGCCCTCTTGCTTAACACATAGTGTGTGTGTGTGTGTGTGTGTGTGTGTGTGTGTGTGTGTGTGTGTGTGCGCTATGTGGGGGCTGTAATGGAAAATTCTCATGATGTATTTGTTGCCTCCCTTTTCCCCTCCCCAACCAATACTCCAATTCCTCTCTCGCTCTCTCCCTCTCTCTCTCTCTCTCTCTCTCTCACTCTCTCTCTCAGTATTCACACGTCAGAGAGCCAGCAGGAATTTTTCAGGATGCTGGATGAGAAGATTGAGAAGGTGCGGGGGGGGGCCGGCTCTGTGTTTGTGTGCATGCTCTTGGGGGCGCGTGAGGGCGGGGAGTGGGTCTCTGAGCTTTTAAAGAAACAGCTGGGTCTCAACATTTAAAGAGAGAGACTGTGCAGCACCATTAGTCCACATTGACATCTCGCCTGTGGTGCAGAATGCAAGCTCCTCAACGCCATGAGGAGAGGAGGAGACGTGAGAGGAGTCTCCGCCTCAAAACAAGTCCTCTTAATGTACAGTCCTGGTTTCAATCCAGCCTGTTGAGAAACTCTGGGGATGATCTGGGAGGAAGTAGTATTAAAAAAAACCTGATTGGAGTACCAGGTGGATTTGTCACATCAGGACAATTCAGATGAATGTAGATGTGTTGACTTTCACATGCTTTTCTGTGATTGGCTGGAATTCCTTTTACCTTCATTGTAAGATCCCACATGGAAAGCCCCGCCCATTTAGCGCTGAACTAGGGTGAAAGAAACCATGAAGTATTATGACTATTTGTCCCAGGTCTGATGTCTTTCCTCTCTTCTATCACTGTTCTTCTTTTAATCTGGTGTGTGTGTGTGTGTTTTTGTGCGCAGGGGCGGGACTACTGTTCGGAGGCAGAGGAAGATGGGACATAGCACAGAGGCCCCCAGAATGGACCCCCACAGAGAGCCTCACTGTGTGTGTGTGTGCGTGCGTGCGTGCGTGGGTATATGTGTGTGTGTGTGTGTGTGAGTGTGTGTGTGAGAGAAAGAGACAGACAGCTGAACCAGTGTTTGACCGACAGGGCGTTAGTATGTGACACTGTATGTGTTAGTGTGAGTGTGTGTGCGTGTGTGTGTCTGTGTGTGTGTGTGTGTGTGTGTGTGTTTTTGAACATAAAGAAAGTATTTTGAACGCAAATGAAAGATTGAAAAAGTGAGAGAGAGCGAGAGAGAGAGAGAATGAAAATAAATGAACACTACCCTCAGAGACTACGGCCCTCCTCTCTCGGAGCCCGACCCCCTTCCGGTCCCCGAGGGGACAGACGGCGATGAAGGGATGGACAGATGAGGCGAGAACGGAGAGAGACGGAGCGAGGACAACGGCATGACGGTCGGACAAGTGGACATACGGACTTTGCCACAGTCAGGCCAGAGGGTCTGCCTTCCCCGTGCAGGACAATGGAAACCCTCTATGTCTCCACATCTGTCCGTC
This sequence comes from Hoplostethus mediterraneus, assembly GCA_034670385.1. Lineage (NCBI taxonomy): Eukaryota > Metazoa > Chordata > Actinopteri > Trachichthyiformes > Trachichthyidae > Hoplostethus > Hoplostethus mediterraneus. Next base: position 12,082,236 of record JAXDDW010000008.1, read on the forward strand.
TGTCCCGCTGTCCCCTCCTGTGTAGCAAACCCCCCCCCCACCCCCCGGAGACGACAGCGTCACGGGAAAACCAACCAGAAACGGGAACTCCCCAAACTACGGAGGCTCTGCAGGGACATACATGGACGTTTTTGTCATGGCCCTACCAGGTCCCGGCGGAGGATCGCGAGAGACGTGGGTGGGGGAGTGAGGCGTCTGGGGCAGAAGGAAGAGGAGCTGGACCACCGGGATCCGCGCTGAACTTCGGCCTACCTACGATAGGCCGGCCCTGGGCCACGAGGGACTGAGAGAATGGAGGGGGTGAGGGAGGGGAGAGGGGAGGGGAGGGGAGGTGGGAAAGAAAGGAAAAATTCCTGATATTTTAATAAGAGAACGAGTAGGGAGTGAGCCGGTGATTTAGCTCTGAACTCCTCCTGCCTTCTGAAGTCAAGGACCTTTTTTTTTTTTTTTTTTTAATCTGTTCCGCAGCCACTAGTTTGGTTATTTCCCCCCCTTTTTTTTTTTTTTCAGTCTTCTTTATCCAGTTTGTTTTTCTCTTGGCCTCCCTCCTAGTGTATCATCGTCATCATCATCATCATCATCATCATCATCATCATCATCACACCCGGGCAGAATAAAGCTGCATAGGTCAGAGCCACTGTGTCTCAACCCAATCCACCCTCTTCAGTAGATACCCTGACACAGCAGACCCCAGCTGTCATGAAGCCACACACACACACACACACACATACACACATACCCGTGTCATGTACGTATATCATTCAAACACACATCTGCATGTACATATAAACAGACATGAACACACACACACACATTAATGTATCCCTTTGGTTTCACCAGCAGAGCGTTGTGTGTTTCTGCTCTGTTGTTCATGACCCCTTCTTCTGTATTATGAGCTCAGCTTCTCTTCAGCTCAGCAGTATTGAAGCTTACTGGCATAGAGTGAAGTCACCCCCCTCTTTCTGCACACTCACACACACTCACACACACTCACACACACATGCACGCGCACTTGTGCACACAAGCAGCGAACTGGGCTGAGTATAAAGGGATAGAGGTATGGTTGCCGTGGAGACACAGACCTGATCACATTTCTTTTGTCATCATTACTGGATACGTCCTGTCTTATTATTTTGAATATTTTTTTTGTTTGTTTTTCTATTAAAAATTAAAACACAGAAGCTCTTTACATGTGTGGCCATTTTTTTTTTTGGGGTAATTGTGCGTGCATGTGTGTGTGCGTGTGCGTGTGTGTGTGTGCGCGTGTGTGTGTGTGTGTGTGTAATATGGTGTTCTAATAGCTGAATAATGGAGAGTGCTGTCATGCTGGCAGTGGACTGAGGAGTGTGAAGTCAGTCTATTTTCCTGCCTGAGGACATGGAGCCAGAGACTACACTCAGAAACACCAAGACTGCATTGTGCCACCTGGTGGTACGATGTCATCACTGCATGCAGGTTGGCGTCATGACTTGTTATCAAACGGTCATTTCACCCATAATTGAACTCCATTTTGTCCTGCTGTAACTAGTTCTTCATGAAAAAAAAGTTGCACTCTGGTTTTAGTTCATTAGGTATTTGGTTGTAATACTTAGTTTTTAATTCCTGGCCCCAGTCACCCTACAAAGTATGTTAAATTATATTTAACAAACTATTTTCCTTAGGGGATCCATCTGTGAGGCTTTAGGCAATATTATTTCTTTTTATTTGACTTATTTCACAGCGCTGTATTAAACTACATGCACTTCCAGATCACATCACCTGGACAAATTCAAACTCATAAACTCCCTACTTTTCAAACCAAATGAAGCTGTGCAATACTACTTCACTACTTCACTGCAGCTTCAGGAAGATGATTTATGTGAGCAATAATCATCTTTGTTTTTATGACCCCTTTAAATGTCGCAGTGTAAGTGCGGAGAAATCCGTGAAAATAGATACTTGAAATAAAAATAGTCCTCTTCCATTTGAAATGTGATATGAAAAATGATATCAAACTTTGAAGCAGAAACTCATAAAAGTATAATATTGAAGATAAACAAGAGGGATGTTTTTTTTTTGTAGATGCCAATCATCTGTCCTTTGGATTTATTGAGTAATGACTGTCAGGCACAAATGGATTTATGATTTATTCAACGTTGAGACGCAGCGGCAAATCAAACGCTGCTCCTCCGACGGCTCCTGCAGACCGGGCCTAACGTGCACCATGAGGGAACGGATGGCATCATGCTTTGAGTAGGTGTCACCGTTGGAGCTGATTACCGCGTTATAAAAGGAGTGTTGCTGCTTCTATAACAGCTCTGTTGCTCACACACACACACACACACACAGGCTCCTTATTTACCTGACACGCACTCGCTCACAGGGGCACATGAGGTTACAATCAGCAGCCACTGTACACATCAGCAGAGTGAAAGGCTCCCTGTGGGCCAGTACTCGGGGCAGGCCTCCCTCCCACACAGAGAAATGTGTTTCAGAGAGAGAGAAAGGGACGGAGGTGGGTGAGGTAGAACGAGAAATTAAGACGGGGGAGTAGGAAAGCGAGAGTGTGGGAGCGAGCGAGGGAGGGAGAGAGAGAGAGAGAGAGACGGATGGTGCCCGTTAACCTCAGACAGGAATATGGGCAAGACAATTTTCTTTCCACCATGACGCAAGTACCAATAAAGAGCCCACTCCTCCCTGCTGCGTGTGTGTGTGTGTGTGTGTGTGTGTGTGTGTGCGTGTGTATGCGTGCGGCGTGTGTGTGCGTGTGAGAGTACTCATTAGGTACAGCATGTTCCTGGCTGCTAATGGATTGTGTCTTAAGTTTTTAACCCCCAGCTAGCAGAGAGTATCCAACACCACACCTCAAGGCCTAGGATTGGGACAAACAGTGATTCCAGCTACATGTGTGTGTGTGAGAGAGCGAGAGAGAGAGAGAGAGAGAGAGAGAGAGAGACTGTATCACACGTGTTTTGTTCTTTTTTGCATAGAAATATGAAAGCATGTATTGGTGTGTGGATGTACAGCAAGTGAGAGACAGACTGCGATTGTGATTTTAAAAATGTGGGAGCTTTTGTTAAGTTAAAACTGTGTGTGTGTGTGTGTGTGTGTGTGTGCGCGTCTACGCTCAGGCATTGCCCACTGATGTATGAGTCAACTCAGAGAGGCAATGGATCCCTGCCTAGATGCCCAGCAGGACTTTGTCTTAACTCTATTCTGCTTCGTTCCCACTCTTGAGTAATCTGACTTTTTACTTTTACTTTTCATTTAGCAACATAATAGCATGTAGAACATAGGAGCAGTCTCTCTCTCTCTCTCTCTCTACTTATAGAAAAGTACAGATATTTAGGTCTATCTACAACTAAACTACTTCTCTCTCCCCCTCCCTCCTTCCCCCACCTCATCCATTTGTATGTAAAGCCTCTCCACGCCGATCCATACGCTGGATTACCTTGGCAGAGACGCCACTCACAGGAGAGAGGCCAAGGCTTAACGAAGGTAGAATTAGATGCATTTGCATTCATGCCACACACCCACAAGAAGTGACCTAGTTAAAGCCCATGATGCTAATTGCACGCTGTAAACGCTCCATACTCCATCCAACGATAATACGGGACCATTTAGACGCGTCTGCTAAGTGTTCTTGTGATCTCCACAGCTATATTTGGAATAGTGTTGTTGAATTCTCACGTCTCACTCACAGTGAGGTGGATGACCAGAGGGGCTGATTGCTTAATGGTTTTACTGCCAAATTCCCAGTTAGCTGAGCGAGCAGTCCCAGCCTGGAGCAGAGCTGGTGACTTGGCCCCAGTAGTGCCCAGCGGATTACAGCAGAGTGGTGGTGGTAGTAGTGGAGTGGAGTCTGCTAGTGACAGACAGCATGCATGTGGCTAGGACGCTCTCAACACTCTCTACCCTCTGACCCCGCTGAGAGCTTCTCTGACACCATCTGGGCCTGAGATCCCTGTAAGAGGGAAGCGTGTGTGTGTGTGAGTGTGTGAGAGAGAGAGAGAAATATCTTAGAGGATAAAACAAGAGCACCATCTGCTGGTTTGGGCTTTCCCGTGACGCTGACACACGTGCACACACACACACACACACAGAGAAAGAGAAAGAGCTGTGGTACTGCATCATTTGGCTGTGCAGCATTATCTAGCGCTATCTCTTAGAGCTCTACATCACTTTGACAGGCAGACTGGGAGTCAGGAGGTCCTACACCATCTACACACACACACACACACACACACACACACACACACACACACACACACACACACACTTATATAAATCAGTTCATTGGCATTACAACCACAGTGCAGACCTGTCCTCTCTGGAAATAAGTTGCTCCCACTGTAGAGGGAGGGCATCCAAACTGCTGATGAGAACTACTGTTTCATGTGCCACGGCTCTAATGTGTCTGATGTGGTTGGCTAGTATTGTGCTTCCATGGTTTTATTATGATTTTATGATGGAAAGTGATATGAGCTCATCTGCCCCCCCCCCCCCCCCCCCCAGTTTTTAAAAATACCTTGTTGAAGCAGTGCCTCTATCCTTGCACCATAACCCTTTTCATTTCTCCTCATACAGAGACTATATGATGCCTATTTATACTACATGTTGCTGTATGGCGGATCCATCTATGTGCTGAGCTTGGCTATGTAGGATTTAACCTACTATTTAAGGCTCTGATCTTTCTATGGGCATAGTTTAAAAAAAAAAATCAAACGCCTGGCAGTTCTTGGAACGTACATTTATCCCAAACATAAGTGAAGAAAAAATGATGTAGTTCTGGCCTCGCTGTCGTCCACAGCTCTTCATATGTGTACGTTATAGAAAGACAAATGGCTGCATGTCAAGTATGGAACCACAATTACAAAGCAGATGTTTTGGTATGACAGAGGAGGGAGCGCACAAGGCATTTGAACGATGGAAATATATTGTGAAGCGGTTGAAAGACACTTGTAACTGGATGCACAGTGCAGAGGAACTACCAGAATAGGTTCAATGGATTTTCCCTTTCATTTCATTCTGAAATATGAAAAGTTGGGATTCATTTTGGTCAGAGTTTGGTCCCGATGTAACAAAGGCAGAGCAGTAGTTGCTGAGTAGTTGGGAAGTTGCTGGTTTGCTGCCCTTGAGCAAGTCATTACACCTGAAGCTGCAGGAGCTGCTGGGGACCCTGATGTCTGATCTTTTCTTTTCACAGCCATCTGCACCACATCTGCACAAGATGGGTTAGGGTCGTTTTTTTTTTGTGGTACTGAAATCAGACAGGATTCCAAACCC
>JAXDDW010000008.1:12092500-12120000 GCA_034670385.1 Hoplostethus mediterraneus
TTTGTCATTTCAACGATTTAAGAATGCCGCAAGTGGGGTTGGGAATCTCTATTGATCTGCGTGAGTGGAAGTTATTAAAAATTGACTTCTCTGCCCGTTCATTGTCTTGTTATTCCCCCTTGAGCTAAACTCCCTTCAGCGGTTGCCAGGGTCACGCTCAGATTTCAGTCTTGGCGAGTCTTGAACCAACTCACAGCCACACTGAGCCTGTGACAAAATCAGACATGTTTGAGAAAATCTTGTCGGGCTCCGACTGGTCTGGAGCTGTTGGTCTCCAGTGATGAGCCGTTCACACTACAGGACAATGCCCCCCCCCCACCACCCCCTCCGAGCCCCGACTCCCCCTGACAGTAGGGAAGGTCCAGTCAGGCTGACCTACCCAGTAGCCTGAGGCAAGTGGGCAGAGGTCTGACAGAGGAGTGGGGTGGAGGTGAAAAAGACTCACACTGCTGTTAAAGAATGAAGGAATGCAGGGAATTAGAGAAAGAGGTGGACGGTGGGGCAGAGAGGAGGGAGGGAGTCAACACTGATGGGAAATTACCCAGGGGGCATTGGGCAGGTTAGCAAATCCACATTCCCGTCAGTGCTTTAAATGTGTCTGCCCATAGTAATGACCATACTCCATGCCCCAATAGGTTATGAGTCAGGGATCCCTGTGTGTCTGGAAGGGAAACTCATGCTCAGAGAAGCAACGGGAACCTCTCTCATGGCCGTCCGATCGATCAGTCTGTGGGTGGTAGGTGAGATTTACAGCTCTCAGGTGTAAAAGCCTCTTTCCAACGTTTCAGAGTAGCATGCTGTCAAACCATCTTCACCAAGTGGGAGTCCAGCAGTCTCTGTCTCCCTGTTGCCCTCTGGCTGTGTTGTCATTTTTCTGTTTTGACACGAAGAGTTACAAAGACTACCAGTGACATGAAGGTTTATCTTTGCAGCTGAATTCTGTGGCTTTTATCTTGTTCCACTTGATTTTTCCAGACCTTACCTACAGGAGTTATTTGTGTTTGTGCCCGTGTATGAGGCACAACTCGTCAAAGTTCAGGTCGGGCTGCCGTTTGTGCTTCAGGCTGCCTGCTGCCTGCTGGCTGTGTCCATCCAGTGAAGTGCTTTCCCAGGTGTTGGGATGGGGGTCATGGTGATTTGTGGTCTTGTCAGAGAGAGAGACTGAACCATGAAGAGCTCTGACATCATCGGCAGGCCCCGGAGGACCGTCTTGGTTTTATAATGTCTTGTTAATTTACAGGAGTCATCTATCATCAAACTGCTTCGTCATCGTTATCATACTTTATACAACAAGACAAATGCTTTTTACTAGCATGATTTTACCAGTTTTTTATTTGGTTTATTTTCAACACTTGCCTTTGATCGACATTGCTGTGATATAATAATAATGTCATGCACCTATAAACCCACCGGAAAACTCTCAACACATAACTATCATTTTCCAATTGCTGGATGAGAGATGGGGCATATAAAACTCAATGTATGGAGAGGAACAGACATGAAAGAATGTTCCATGGTTGCCAACTACATACTAAAGGGCTTAATGAAAGACGTGCCATATGTAGTTCCTGTCAGTAGGAGGATGAAGTGTCATGTAATCATACCTTGTTGCTTCATGCATGGAACTCCCAGCTCCTCTCAAGCATTTGTCCCGTGTGATATGACATCACGTGACATAAACTGTATACAGTTTTAAACTTATTTTGACAAGTGCACCAAGCTGTGCGGCAGTAAATGGACCGCGGCAAAGTTCTTAATCGTTCTGTCTGAGTGGACTTGAACGCTGAGAAAAAGTCAATCTGACTGTGTGATCTCAACAATGTTTGGGAAGTCAGTGTTCTTGGCTTTGCTGGCTGCAGCAGCTTCAACTATTCTTTATTGTGGAGAATAGAATAGAATAGAGAACATCTTATATGCAATAGATCAGGCTCGTCTTGCTGTGTTGGAGAGGTTAGCAGTGTGCAGGTGTGTTGCCCCAGGCTCCATTCCACCGTGCGATCACAGCTTTGATTTGAGTTCAGGTTAGACATGATGTGTTTCTGGTGCATGCAGGGAGTTTGGTCATATAAGGAGTTTATCCAACTGTAAGGAATAAATTATGATGGGATTGTTTTCTGTGATTTGGTGAATGATTAGTAGCATGTGCTGTCGGTGTGGGTCAGTTACATCACAGTGCTGGCGTTCACATGAGTGTGTTTGATTATCTTCAGTGCTCCGTCCCAGTTTGTGCAAGAGTGTATGTTTCATCTCATGCATGTGTGTGTGTGTGTGTGTGTGTGTGTGTGTGTGTAATGCATGTACACACACAATGGAGGTTTGTTTCTATCCTGCACCTCTGGCTGGGTCCCCCCAGCTGGGTCCCACCCCCCCTGTTTTCCATTCACTTCCCAATTATCCCAGAACCCTGCAGCCAGCCGGGACGCCGATGTGTTGAGCAACAGGCCACAATCATCTCTAACCTCACAATCAGTATCACCTGAGGATCGGCTTTCCACAGGCACATCCAAGCCGTGTGAAATGTTGAAGGTCTTTAGACGCCGACATAAACTCCAGAAATGCAGCGTGACGTTTGCCAGATAAGCAGCTCGTAACGACACAGAGCCACTGGGATGAAGATGCACCACATAAGTTACAGTTACCCACATCTTCACCTTTTAAGGACCTCTCATGCCATGAGCTCCAGATGGTTTGAGTCAGCCCCTGGATATGTATAGACATCAGTACATTTCACACATATTAATAGTGTTATTATTAGAATTTGCAATATGGCCCAATGTCCATTTTCCAAAGCCCCTCATAGCTTTAGGGCCCAGTTAGTTCAGTCTCAATCAGTAATCTGTAAAGCTGTAATGGTTAGAGGAGGTGTAACTGATCACCAACCAGTACTGCCAACAGTTTAGCCCCATCCTCTGTGTCCTCCTGCATGGGAAAGTTAGCGTAGGTTTCTTCCTGCGATCCCGCCATGTCTGTTCAACCAAGTCCAATAAACAAAGAGAACCGACTCTCTAATCCCTCAGTCTTTATCGAGGTCTCTCTCTCTCTCTCTCCCCTCCAGGGTGGAAGTGATTGTTCTTAAGCTTGGCTCTGGACTGTGAATTCCTCTTGCTTAGATGCCCCATGTGTTCCAGCATACTTTACACACGGGCCAGCGGTATTGTCAGAGCTTGGCAGCGCAGCGACGATGGAGCTGGCTAGCGCTGAAACACACTGGCATGGTGGTAGGAGCACTCTCATCTGGAAGTGGGGAAGGTCTGGAATGAGATTTAGTGAGGTGAAGGCAGAGAGAGAGAGAGAGAGAGAGAGAGACAGCTGTTTGTCAGTCTGGTGTTTAGTGAGTGTTTTTGTGCACAGTGGAGTATTCAGCAGAAAGACTGGAGCTCATATTCTCACAGAGGAAATATAATTTTAGCGCCGTCCCTCCGTCTGTCCGTCTGTCTGTGTGTCACCGTTTTCATGGTTAAATCGCTGAGACAGACGGGACCTCTGTCCATGTTCTCCCTTCCTCATTTCCTCTATTTTTCCCCCCCCATCATCCTCCCATCCCTCCCTCACTCCTTCCATCTGGTTCTTCTGAGTTTTCTCTCCCTTTCTCTCTCTTTCTCTTCCTCTCTCTCTCTCCATTTTCCTCCCATCTGCGCCGGTCTTTCATAACCAGGCTAGCAAGTGTGTTTTAAATGATGTATTGCTGTCAGAGCAGCACTCAGGCCTGCATGACTGAACTTGCACTGAATGTTTATATGGACCTCAATGGTAGATGCCTTTTATATTGTATACATTTTTGTATGCATTTCTTCATGCAGGTCAAACATGTGGGAATGCAGTACAATGTGGGGTTTGAGGCTGTATTTGGACAATATAAAATGAAAAGATTGATGGATGGATGATATTGAGGATATGCACGACATGTTTGATAATGCATTCAATGAGAATAAGATGCTTTGACTGTGTTAAAGTGATTTCTTTTTAGGTAAGAATGTGCAGATAGGCATTATATACTGTGAGTATTGAGTATTAAGAGAACTCACGTGAAGGTGTTTCCTGTTAGGATGTAACTAAAATCTGTATCTGATGGCTCCGTGCACAGCGGGGTAGCAGGGCTTCTTCAGGTGAACACTGAATATTACACACCAGTGTAAGCCCTGGCTAGTTAGCTTTTGTTGACCATGAGAGTCATGAGGAATTTCAGTCCCATGCCACCAACTCCTCCCACTCCCCCGCCTCCTCTACTTGTTCCTTATTCCCTCCATCTCTCTACCCATCGACCCCCCTCCTCTCTCTCCTCTGCCCTGCAAGGCCATCAAGAGGCTGCAGCCACGTCAGCCTCCACCGAAGAGACTATACTGCAGAGGCAACACACACACACACACACACACACATACGCTTTAGCATAGTTATTATGGAGTAGAGGCTCCGTTCTGAAAGGCTCATTCTTGCTTTTTAATCACACGCAGCACCCGGTGATTATTGGCAGTGATATTAGATAGTTTATTGAATCAACAGTCAGCTGACACTGGCCTGTCGGGGCCATACAGACCTGTGTTTATCCAAAGGGCCGGGTTCAGAGACAAGCCCCTGTGTTTAAGGCCAGATGTCAAACTTCAGTTGATCTCCTTCACAACACGCCCCCTGTTATCCGACACACTCCCGTGGAACGGATAACCACACCAGGTGGGAGGGAGAGGCAGGGAGAGTGGATGGATGCATTAGTGGAGGTGAGAGAGATACGGAGGCAGCCATCGCAGCGTTTTACTGGATGCCTGCTGCTGCAAGACAACAAGGAAAAGTTTTGTCTTGCAATATATCGTTTGATCTACATTCATGTTGCTGCTGCAGCACTGACTGACAGGAGAGATGCAAGATAGTGAACTGCTATGATACAGTAGGTACCACAGTAAACAGGAAGGATTAGTGATGATAGAGGGATAAGTGAGTGGAGGGATGGAGGGGTTAGTGCAGTGAGGGGAGGGAGGGAGGGAGGGAGCGAGGGATGAAAGGAAAGCTATAGAGAGAGGGAAGGATGTGAAAGTGAGGCCTGGGGAGGCATGTGTTGTCCAGATGCTGATCATAAAGGAAAGAGGGGAGAGGGAGCCGAACCCCGACCCTCCAGGCAGCAGAATAATGAGGCTGCAACTTACTGCAAACTTCAAAAGAGGAAGGAGAGGAAGGAGAGGAAGGAGAGGAAGGAGAGGAAGGAGAGGAAGGAGAGGAAGGAGAGGACCCAGTACGAGGCGAGAGAGAGAGAAGGGGAGACATGTAACACAGAACAGTAGGTCTCAACACCTCCTACCTGAACCATATACTCACATGGTATTACCAGTCCTCTGAATGTAATGTGCTGTAGGGGTGTGGAAGCACCTGTTTGAATATGAATATCTGCTTACAGCGTTTGTGGCCAGACAGACACAATACTTCTATTCTATTGGCTCCCATGCATCAATATATCAGCTGAGTACAGATGAAGTATCTGAAAGGAATTACAAAAGCCTTTTGAACTGGTACTGAGCTCGCAGTACAGTGCAGTTCAGCTACACCGCTGTAGTGCCAGTGGCTGATCTCGCCTGGAGGCGGAGGAAATTGAACAGAGTGAGCAGAAAGATACTTCCTGAAGGAGGAGGAACGTCTGACGTGAAAAGAGATGGAGGGGATGGAAGCGATGGACACCACAAAAAACAGTGAAGAGGACAAAGGTTTACTACAGGCCATTTTCTTGCCTGTACTTTGCCTGAACAAACACACACACACACACACACACACACACACACACACACACACACACACACACACACACACACACACACACACACATACAAACTGCATGCCTATGTAGCCTTCATGTATTCATCACTCAACTGCACATATCCAGAAATCATGCAGCACACTGAGGTGTAACCTCCGTAATGGAAAATCACACAGTGTACTCTGAGTCCTGAGTGCTGCTCTAGGGCTCAGCCGGGAGGGTAGAGGGTGGAGGGTGGAGGGTGGAGGCGTGGGCTAGTGGGCTAGTGGGCTGTGCTTGTGTTGAATACGGACCAATAAGCAACCTTAATTCAAAAGAGGTTTTCATATCATCCTGGGTAGATGCATTTTGCAGAGACAGTTATATATATATATATATTGCGGTTACAAAATAAATACTTTACCAATCCTCACAACTTGCAGATGTCAGATGTATATGTACACGTTGTCTTTTCCTTTGTAGATAACCTCCGATCTTTATTGTCTGCTCTCTTGGGACACAGGAAGTTTATCCGTTGCCTGAAACAATCCTGTACACAGAAAAACCCAACGAGGCTCCCAAGATGCTATGAGTTAAGATTCATGTTCCTTCAGGACTGGAGAGCAGATGTGAAAACCTCATCAGTACTTTGGTGTCGTGCGTGTAAAACAAACCTGCTCATCTGTTGGTTTTAATGAGCTCTGGGAGGAATCCATGAAGTGAGCTGTTGGTCCTTTTGCAGCCATAAACCAGCTCTGTGTAGCAACACAGTAAAACACAGTAAACACAAATCCCCTTTTCTCTCCCTTCTCGTTCCTTCTCTGTCCACCCCCTCCTTCCCTCTCTCTCTCTCTCTCTCTCTGTCATACAGGTACACACAAACATACACAACATTCATATGTCCCTACAAAACACTGTTGTTCTTCCCAGAAGCCCCTACAGATCTAAACCCCTGCAAAATCCCTGCCCGGAGCGGCGTCTGTCATCGGGAGACGGCGTGTAGCAACACATTTATCCCCCCCCCCCCCCGCCAGCGATGTGGAGTTTAGCGGTTGGAGAAGCATGTAAACGCGTGTGCGCATCTACTCATTACCGGGCGAGTCAGGTGTTTCAGTGTGTTCCTATAGCCTGCGATGAAAAAAACAACCCAGAGACTAGTTATCAAGGCCTGGCTTCTTCCTTCACGTTCACATAGTCACGCATTAAAACACACACACACACACACACATATGCAGACGGACACACTTTGTGCAGCACATAAAACACCACTTACATGGCTGTAAAACCTCCATTCCCGGGACAGTAAACTAACTTTTAACACGTGCATGTGTGTGCACGCCGACTCAAAACCCCACTGTCAGGACTGTTGTTAACCTCTGTGTCTCCTCTCCAGCTGGTCCGGTTGTGTCTGATCAAGTGTTTAGCTGTCTGTCTGGAGGTGACCGGGGTTTGCTGAGTGTTACTATAATAACATAAGGGGCTCTCGCTCTTTCTGAGTGTGTGTGTGTGTGTGTGTGTGTGTGTGTGTGTGTGCGTGCGTGTGTGCGTGCTGGTCTGTGTTTTAAACAGAGAACAGGTGTTTCTATGTTGTTGTGTGTGCTACGTGTGGGTAAATGATGAGTGTAACACTGTTATCTCCTGTGTTGACAATGTAGTAAGGAGTGTTTGTGTGTGTGTGTGTGTGTGTGTGTGTGTGTGTGTGTGTGTGTGTGTGTGTGTGTGTGTGTGTGTGTGTTTCTATCTCAGGCAGTCTAAAATTGGGTGTGATTTTGGAGGGAGTACAGCAAGGAATATTACAGCAAGCAGTGGAAAACTCCAACTCACACTGTGCCTATGTATGTGTGTGTGTATGTGTGTGTGTGTGTGTGTGTGTGTGTGTGTGTGTGTCATACTGTATTGACCTTTCCTCTTTTGAGCCCATTTTAAATGCAAGAGAGAGAGAGAGAGAGAGAGAGAGAGGAGAGAGAGACAGGTGATACTAGATGCGTGGAAGCGATAGCATGCTGTGCAGTCACGCAGTGCTTGTTTATACTGTTTTAATTGATGTTAGTGTTCATGCACTCGTACACACACACACACACACACACACACACACACACACACACACTCACGCTCACGCTCACACATAGACACAGTGTCCTCTCTTAGTCAGCCCTGGCGGCTGAAGTGGAAAGCTCCGTGAAGAAACAGTGAAGCGGAGTACAAACCCAGTAGTGACAAACAAGCAGCTGGAATACCTCTACGCTACCTTACCGTTGATGTGTTTGTGTGTGTGTGTGTGTGTGTGTGTGTGTTCGTGTGTGAAAATTGGTGAAACGGTGTCTCTGTTTCTTGTAAACAGGTCAACCTTAGCAAAGTTTCTGTAGCAAGAATGGATGGATGTTCACGTTCAGATTTCGTTTATTTGCAGCAATATGATTTGTTCAAAAAAGATGGCAGTTAGATGAAAATGAACCAATAAAGTTAGCAATGCAATATCATAATAATATACTAATATCATATAATATATAACAAACCATTTGTGTTTAGGCTAGAGAAACAGTTTGATGTCTCCATGCAGGAGCTTTGGATGACAGGTTGTCACCGGGCCACCGGGCCGCCGGTCTCTAAAGGACGGTGTGAGTTCGGTTCCTACAGAGTCAAAGCTTTGTGCTCCTCTCAGATATCGTTTTAAATACAGTCCCTCAGAGTAATGTCTGCCGGTGCCTTGTGCCGTGACTCTTCAGGCTGGTTTCTGTCCACGCTCCAGCAGTGCAGTTAATTGGGCAGCGAGGGAACCGTGCAAGACTGAGGCTGCATAATCTACCAGCAGACACTAAAGAGACAATCTGTCCTCCTGTCATGGCTCGGGATGTCACATCCTCTTCCTTTTCACTCCCAGCTAAGAACAATTTGCAGAATATTTGACTCTTCTCCTTGGTCTTCTGGTGGGTCTCATCCCTGATGGCCAAGAGGCAGGAATGACTGTTCATCTAGATTTAAGGTGTTCAGCTGACACTCAGCATCTTGCTCAAGGACACGTGGTTGTGGCGGGGATCGAACCTGTCACCTTTCTGTTATGTGGTGGCCGTTTTAACCACGAGGCCAGCCTGCCACCAAAACACCGGGATAGGCCACTTCATCTGAGTCCTGTGTTGTATGTGCTGCTGTTTCAGGGCAGCGACGGACCATAATATGGACAACACCACTGCCATGTTGCGAGATTGGCTGAAGAGGGCGCAGAGTCTCTACCACTATGTGGAGTGGAGACCCATGGAGGAGCCCAGGTGAGTCAAACCTGATAGTGTTGTATATAACAGCAAATTCAATTTTTGGGGGGGGGGATCTGTTTCATCTATATTCCACATAGTTTGTGTTCTCCAATCAGCTGCTGACTCTTCCTCTGTATCAGGTCCTATACAGATGAGTGGGGTCCAAAGCACTGGTCCCCTTCCAGGTTCAACCATGTGATGAAGCTGAGGCAGGCGGCGCTGAAGGTTGCCAGGGAGCGATGGGCTGACTACATACTGGTAACAGGATGTTATTATAGTACCAGCTAAATGTGTGTTCAGAAGCTCCATCATTGGTTTTTTCATCTTTGTTTGTGTTTTGGATGTTGCTGTTTACTTCATGTGTACTTGTATATGTATATTGAATTTGTATGTTCTCTCCTCAGTTTGCAGACAGTGACAACCTGTTGACCAACCCGAACGTGTTGGAACTGCTGATGGCTGAGAACTTGACCCTGGTGGCTCCCATGATGGAGTCTCGCTCTCTCTACTCCAACTTCTGGTGTGGCATCACCCCGCAGGTAAGGAATGAAATTCATTCGCTCATTCATCCACTCAGCTAGTTTTTGCGCCTCCACCTGTTGACCTCCACCTCCCTCCCCTTTGCTCAGGGTTACTATAAGCGAACCCCGGACTACCAGCCAATCAGAGAGTGGAAACGCCTGGGCTGCTTCCCCGTTCCCATGGTGCACAGCACGTTCCTGCTGGACCTCCGCCGTGATGCCAGCAGGGACCTGACCTTCTACCCGCCTCACCCCGACTACAGCTGGGCCTTCGACGACATCATGGTGTTTGCCTTCTCGGCACGGCAAGCAGGTCAGACTCAGAAAACCACAACGAGAAACGAGACTTGAGGATGTAGTGTAGCTGCACTATCAGTGACCTCATCATTTAAGTGAATTGTCTGATAGTGTGTGTGTGTGCATGTCTGTGCTATAAGCCTCCAGCCTTGTCT
Organism: Hoplostethus mediterraneus; assembly: GCA_034670385.1. Classification (NCBI taxonomy): domain Eukaryota; kingdom Metazoa; phylum Chordata; class Actinopteri; order Trachichthyiformes; family Trachichthyidae; genus Hoplostethus; species Hoplostethus mediterraneus. The sequence continues at coordinate 12,102,441 of JAXDDW010000008.1, forward strand.
GATCTATGTGGGTGTCATTAAGGCAGATGAGGGAGAGTACACATAATAGGCTCCATGTGTGTGTCTTTATGGCTTGACTGTGCATGTATTTGTGTGTATACTTGTTAGATGTGTGTGTGTGTGTGTGTGTGTATTTGATGTGGGTAATGATGCATAGGGAAAAAAACAGGGCCATTCAGAATACCATGTAATAGATAGCAAGAGTGCTGAGCATGCTCGTGCCAACACAGTGAACAGTAAACACGTATGGAAACCCCGTGACCCCCGTCTTCATGTTTTAACTTGAGTTGAGAAGATTCTTCCATCCTTGGGCTTATGAACCTTTTTCAAAACTGTGTGTGTGCTGTCTGTCTGTGTGTGTGTGTGTGTGTGTTGTCTGTCTGTCTGTGTGTGTGTGTGTGTGTGTGTGTGTGTGTGTGTGTGTGTGCTCGTCCTCTAGATGTGCAGATGTATGTGTGTAACAGGGAGCACTATGGTTTCCTGCCTGTTCCTCTGAAGGCGCAGCAGAACGTTGATGATGAGAGCGAGAGCTTCATACACACCATCACGGAGGCCATGAGTAAGTACACACATGCACGCGCACGCACGCACGCACACACACACACACACACACACACATCCTCCAGCTGCCCTTTTGATCTGAACCCTTTTCCAATGTGTATCTGTGTCACTCGTTTTCTCCTTCACCTCCCATGTTTTCTCCTCATTGCCCCCCATTATATTATCTTCTGAACCCACGACCTCATTACTGTCTCTCTCCCCTTTTTTCTCCTCTGTTTATCTAACCCCCACCTCCCTCTCACTTCCTCTCCCTCCTGGCCTCTGTCGCTGCTCCTCTCTCTGCTCAGTGGTAAATAAACCACAACAATCCAGAGGAAATGCTGTAATTCTATAGTGCCACGTTGCTGTTTTAACCTTTCGTCCTCCTTCCTTCCTCTGTCCACAGTCGACCACAACATCGAGCCCTCTCAGTACCTGTACTCTCAGACGACGCTGCAGGACAGGATTGGCTTTGATGAGGTGAGTGATGAGCAGGGGGGGGGGGGTTTGACTCTCCACCTCTCCTACTGTATTTCTGTCTCTCTGGATATTTACGGTACATCAGCCACTCCCACTTCCTGTTTCTGTCCCAGTTTTCTTGTTGTTTCCCATTCCACTTCCTCTTCCTGCCCTCACCTCAGTCCTCAGTGACCCTAGTTTCTTATCTCATTGCATTTCTCTCTCTGTCACCAAGTGAGACACTGACACATCCATAAAGGCACGCAAAACAAGTATAGCAGTAAAGACGAGAAACAACGTTAAGAAGGTGTGTCTCCTTTCGTCCCCCCTGTCTTCCGTTCACATGTTCAGATCTTCCTGATCAACCTGAAGCGTCGTCTGGACAGAAGGACCAGGATGTTGAACACGATGACCTCGCTGGGTCTACATGCCACGCTGACAGACGCAGTGGACGGCAAGTAGGTCACAAACTCGCTAACCTGATGACTGATTTACTTCCGTGGGCAACTCTCAGTGAAAATATCCTCCAAGCTGAAAAATGTTTTCACACTCTCAGTGATGGAGCTTATTAAAGGTCTCATATTACAGGATTCACATGTCCCTCTGTTGTTGTGATCAAAGATGTTTGCAGCTTCTGAACTGACTCGCCCACTGAAAAGCCTCAGCAGGCTCAGCAGGTTTACTTCAGCCAATCAGAGTCCAGTATTGTGACTGTTCTGCCTGTGAGGGCGGAGTCTTCAAACTCTTTCAATTAACTAATTAAACTAACTAAACTAATTGAATTAAACTTTTAAGTAAACTAAATTGATCTACAAATCAACATTATTCTGATATCCTGATATATGAGAACAACATAATGACAAGTGAATGATATGGCCGACTCCCTTCACCTCTCTGGATAACAGCGGGCGTGTTCAGGCGTCTGTCTGCCGTCTGTCTCTCTGTGTTTTCCTGAGTTTGACGCCCAAACATCCTGTCTACTAAACAGAGTTGTGTTACGCGTTGTGTAAAGCTTGCCTTACTTTCCCCGCTCGGCTCTTAATCCAGTGGTGAGACGGTGCTAATCTCCCTTCCATCCTTTGTTTGTGTGTATTACATGTCGCAACTTGCCGAGTTTGACTTTGCCGTACTGTAAACGTGTTCTCCCAGACAACCGGCTTGCATAGCTGGATAAAGACAAGCACGGATACATGAAATACCCCCTCCCTTTACTACCTCCCCTACCTCCCCCACCTCCCCCTTTCCCCTCTCTCCCAGGGCTCTGAATACATCCCAACTGCAGGCTTTGGGAATAGAGATGATGCCGGGTTACAAGGACCCCTATTCTGGCAGAGTGCTGACCCGGGGGGAGATCGGATGCTTCCTTAGCCATCATTCTACATGGACACAGGTAAGGGCAGAGCAGTCTAACTTACTAATGGATCATTTGGGGCAGCGGGGTGGAGTAGTGACTAAGGAAACGAGGGGATACCTTGACCAGACCAGCTTCCAGCCCCCGTGGCAGCAGGGGGATGTTCTGTAGCGGACCCTGTGCTCTGTGGAGGCATATAAGCAAAAAGATCAATATATCTATATCAGTCTAAAAAGAAAATCCACTATAAAACATTGAAATATATTTAAATGTGTGTTTTTTGTGTGGTTTCTGTTGTCCAGGTGGTGGAACGAGGCCTCCAGAAGATTCTTGTTTTAGAGGACGACGTGAGATTTGAGCCCAGGTTCAAACGACGGCTACAGGCCATCATGGACGACATAGAGAAAACCCAGCTGGACTGGGACCTCATGTAAGAACACACACACACACACACACACAGAATAAGATCTGAGCGATGCAGCATCATCTTGATATCTAACACTACCTGTCTCTGCCCCCTCTCCCCTCCAGCTACGTGGGGCGTAAGCGCATGCAGGTGCAGCAGCCGGAGCGCTCGGTGGACGGCGTCAACAACCTGGTGGTGGCCGACTACTCCTACTGGACGCTCGGCTACGCGCTGTCGCAGCAGGGAGCCAGGAAGCTACTGGCCGCCAAGCCCTTTACGAGGATGCTGCCTGTCGACGAGTACCTGCCCGTCATGTTCAACAAACACCCCAAGTCAGTCCCTACTCCAGTTCTTTCATTTATCATCGCAGTATTTGCTGAATGCAATATGGAGATATGAGACGAAGACGTGGCGTCGGGGACAGACGTACACACACACATGAGTAAACAAAGTTGGAGAGCATTGTTTAATGGATCTGGGTTTGCAGATAGCAGCGTGGTATAATGCTCGCAAAGACAGACGCGAATAGATGCAGCCGCTTTTAGACGGCACGGTGTTTCAGCAAACAGACCAATATTGACCCAACACCACAGACAGATGGGAGTTATTGCAGGTGCATTGCGGTTCTGTTAGCGGAGGATGTACCAGACAATCCACATTTAGAGTGAACACGCAGATGCAGAGAGGTAGAAATACCTCTGCAGTACACAGTCTAGGTATTTAGACCGGGTAGAAACAGACCTGGGGTCAGTACACCAGTGCAGAAATAGTGAGGGACACATAAATACTCCAATGATTCCCATGTGTCTCTTTTCAGACACTCACTTCCTGCTTCCTGTCCACCTCGGTTTATCTTCTCAGTATATCTCTTCTTCATTCTCCGTCTCTTGCCTTTTCCACCCCTCCTGCTTCCTCTCTCCTTCCCTCCCCCTCTTCTTGCTCTCTCTCTCTTTTTCTCTCTCCAGCACCATCCCCCTCTTCTGTGCTCCCCTCACACACACACACACACAGGCGTGGATTGTTCTGAGGGTTCAATGGGTACGGTGCCTCGTAGGGGACACACAATGCCTGCTTTTACTGTCCTCTGACTTCCTCCTTGGGAATTCCTGCCTCTCCCCCCACTCTCCTCCATCCCTCCCTCGCTCTCTCTCTCCCCTTTTCTACCTTACCCCTTGGTACCCTGCCCTCCACCTCTCCCGGCCCTCCTCTCTTACTTTATCCACCTCACGGTTTTTTTTTCACTCCTTTTATCCACCGTCCACTCCCTTGCTGCCTTACTCTCCTCAACAGACCTTTGCTTTCTCACACCCGCTCCCTCCCTGTCTCACCCGCTTCTCCTCCCCCTTTATGGCTTTCCCTTTTCTCCCTCTCTCTCTCTCTCTCTCTCTCTCTCTCTTTCCTCTCCCTCTCGTTCTGCCTTTCAGAGGAATGTGGGCCGGCAAGGCTCTTCCTGCTGGTTGGAGAGGGGGACAGGATTCCCATTGATAGCGGCCTGAGCATGGGGGTGGGGTGGAGATGGACAGGGGGAGACTGTATGTGTGTGTGTGTAAGTGTGTGTGTGTAAGTGTGTGTAGGTGTGTGTGTATGTGTTACTATATAAATAGATGGAGATGTGTGTCTAGTGTGTAGTGTATAGATTACTATGTAAATACACTGTGTGTGTGTGTGTGTGTGTGTGTGTGTGTGTGTGTGTGTGTGTGTGTGTGTTCAAGAGTGAGAGAAGGTGTGTGTGTGTGTGTGTGTGTGTGTGTGTGTCTGGAGGAGGAGGAAATATGGACAGAGATGTGGAAAGATGGCAAGAGAGATGTGTAATAGGTGTTGTATATTACGTAAATGTGCTGTGAGTGTTATGTCAGAGTTGTGTTTGGTGTTTGAGGGGGAGAGAGGGGGAGAGGGGGGAGGCTCTGCTGTGCCTTCCCTCTCTCTTCCTAAACTCTGCAAGTCGTTCTTCAACTCTTCCTGACTCTCTTCTCTCAAATGTCTACAAAAACACAAACACACATCAGAAAGAAACAGCAGAGAAAGTCGTGTCTCTATTGGGGGGTAGGTCAACTCTGAGCACTCATAAAGGTGTCGGGTTTCACTCTCCCTGTGGAGCGCTGACGGGCTTTAAGCAGGCGATTGGGTGGTGTGGCGTTGACCCCTGGCGTGACCCCTGGCCCCTGGAGCGTGGCTCCGCCGGGCTGACGTGTCACATAGCACCCACTCCTCCCCCTGGCCAATGAGGCGTCACTTTGCAGCGCTGGGCCACTTTCAATTGGTCACAACTTGATGGTCGTTGATTTAGATCTGATGGGATGTCTTTCTGTCTGGCTTCATTGTACCCAATAGTTGTAGTACATCGTGTTTTCTGTTCAGTTAAATCAGAGATATGTATTCTGTTATTGTATGTATTTTGATAACTGTGTTAAAGCTGCACTAGGCAAGATTTTTTGTAACGTAAAAACGTTTGTCTTAACATCCTAAATTATGAAGTGGGGCTGCAACAAAGAAGAGTCTTGCATTCCCACTAATTAAGACATGCCAAATTAAATCCTGGTGTTGGGTGTGAACACTAGCAGGAAATCGAATTGAAACTCAAGAGTGAAATGCAACAGCAGTGACGTTGTTATTTTGGTAGCCTTTGGTACAAAGCAATAGCAGACTGGCGTGGTTGGTAAACGTGCTGTGATCTCATCTGACAAGATTTCAGGGTATTGAAGTAAAAAAAAATCAAAGCGTTACCTCTTGCTGCCACTAGAGGCCGCCACTGTGCAAACTTTTACTTTACTGTTTACTGTATATAACTCTTTCTTCTTTTTCGTTTCCCTCCCCCTGTCGTCTTCTCCCATGTCCTCCTCAGTGCGCAGTACATGTCTCAGTACGAGCCGCGGGACCTGAAGGCCTTCTCGGTGGAGCCGATGCTCATCTATCCCACCCACTACACAGGAGAGCCGGGCTACATCAGCGACACGGAGACCTCCACCATCTGGGACGACGAAGACGTGGCCACGGACTGGGACCGGCAGCACGACCGGAAGACCGCCCAGCAGGGCCGCATTCGCCCCGTGGCACAGAACAGCGTCACCGGAGACTCACCGCCACCGGCGGCTCGCGCCTCGCGGGACGAACTCTGAGACAGGGACCCCCGAGAGAGAGAGAGAGAGAGAGAGAGAGAGAGACTCGTGTTCACGTACACACAGTGAACGTCACGCGTACACACACACACACTTGAAAAGACATGAACACTTGAAATCACAAACCAACATATACACACACACACACACACACACACATGCACACACACTGCCGTTCCACACCCGTCCCTCAGGTTTCTTATTGGCTGCTTGCCGTCCAATAGGACAACGGATGGCAATCCCGTCGGCTGGCCTGGTGGTGTGTGTGCACTGAGGAGAGGAGGAAGAGGAGGGAGGACGATCCGGGACGAGGGCCAACAGGCCTCTGACCGCAGATTTATTTATTCCCTATGTGCGCTATAGACAGACAGGCTAACACACACACACACACACACACACACACACACACACACACACACACACACACAGCGCCTCAGCTGGGCCTGTAGAGACTGTTACGGCCTGAGAGAACATCAGCGACACGTGGGTGACAGATATTGCGATTAGCAATATGGAGAAGATGAAAACTTCACAAATCAACTTTTATATTGTTTAAAGAAAATTATTGTAATTTAAAAAGAGCAGATGTGTTCTTGTGGACAGCCCGGGGAATAAAGGAATCTCACAGCTGTCTGAAAACAACTCTTCAGTGTGTGTGTGTGTGTGTGTGTGTTGCTGTGTTTCAGTGTGTCTGCGTGTGCTCACATGCCTACTTGCACGCCCCTTCCTGTGTGTGTGTGTGTGTGTGTGTGAGCGTGTGCACATGTAAGCGCGCATGTACTTCCAAGGAGTGAACATGTGCGGATTTTTCCTAAGCGGAGGAGGAGGCAGGCTGACATAGCATACCCTGGAGTGTCGCTGCTGCAGATGATGTCAGTGTGACAGAATGAAACACACACACACCACACACACACACACACAGCCAGAGTACAGCCATCTCTTGCCAAGCAGTAGGGCAGTAATGGTTGTCAGGCCCAGTATTCCTGTCATTGCCGTGTTGCAGACTTCCTACAGGCTGGACCTGCTAGCTCCTCGTCTAACTGACCAATTCGAGGACGTCATCTTCATTTCAACCCTCTGCTCACAGACTTTATGTGTTAAATGTTTTAACGAAATTGTATTATTTAATTCTTCACGTGTACTGCGCATTTATAACGCCTGCGTCCGTCAGGGCGGACCGGGCCGATCGTGGTCTCACGGTAGCGGTGTCGGGCTGAACCAATAAAACGTCTCCTCCCTATCTGTGTTTTCTCTCTCTCTGCAGCTAAACCCTGAGCCCGCATGCTATCTGTCTTCTCAGTTATGACTACTGCCTCTGACTAGACATTACAAAGGTGCTGCGGCACGGAAATAGATATGCTGCGGGGTAGCACTTATCGCACAATGCTCTCAAAATCAAGACCACTTCACAAAATGAACCAGGCACTTCAGCATGTTTCACTGAATGATGAATGAATGAAAATCACAGGGTTCAGTTAGGAAGCCTATATAGGTTCTCTTGCTTTTATTTGATAGATAATATTACAGGTCAGATCCCAGGTCAGATTCAAATCAAGGATGCGGCAGGTACACGGTGGCACCCCGACTGACCACCAGGACGCCTATACTCCCCGTAGAATAGAAAGTATATTATTGTGTAATCGGTTGAACAGTATAAACTACTGTTGCGACTGTTTCCCATGACCCTCTGATATCAACGCTGCTCTCTCAGGCTTGAAGAGTGAAGTCAGGACAACATCAGCTTTTTTCCTCCCCTGTAAAATCTGTGGGGGCGGGGAGGGGGGGGGGGGGGGGGGGAGGTCACACAGCGGTGGTAAAACATGAAAGGAGCTGAAACCTCCGACACATTGGGAGTTTGTGCAGTGAGACTGGAGATGACAGGGTGAGTTCACGCTGTTTCCACTGCTGTGTGGAATTCCACTCACAGTTTTTATAGTTCCTGTCTGCAGTGGGAATCTGACCGATACAGGTCAAAAGGATGGAGGGAGACTGGGGCTTCGGGCGGGAGGTAGAGAGAGAGCGAGAGAGAGAGAGAGGGGCGAGATAGGGTTCAGAGAATTATAGCAGACACAGGAAATGTATTAAATGGGGACAAGATGTGAGAGGAACTCTGCTCTTACTCCCCTGCTATCAGTTCGAGACGTTTTGTTCAGGTTTGTTCTCTCAGCCGATGTTGAGATGCAGTGCGTGCAGACAGAGGGGCAACACTGCCATCTTGTGGCCACGTGTAAAAGATGACTGGCTGCAGGCAGGCGGTATTAGATGTTGTTTGTTGGCTTGTGAGTGCTGAAGAGTGCTCCTGGCTGATCAGACACCTGATGTGTTCGTGGTAAAGTGATGCCTGAGGGACAGACACGTTCACACCGGGCTCAGTTAAACCTGTTCCATCACATCTGCATGGCATGGAAATATCTCTCTGGCACATTTTGCATAGCATGTGAACAGGCAGAGACATGCACACACACACACACACACACACACACACACACACACACACACACACACACACACACACAGACACAGACATTTACATACAACAGACTTTACTGAGGGGGATGAAGAGGATGAGTTAGAAAGAACAGGAAAGAACAGGATCTCAGCTCTGTGTAGTTGTATAGTATTAAATCTACTCTGTGAGTGCTTCTCTCTCTCTCTCTCTCTCTCTCTCTCTCTCTCTCTCTCTCTCTCTCTCTCTCTCTCTCTCTCTCTCTCTCTCTCTGTCCATGACACACATACACAGACTCGCTTCCTGCTGTTGCACATGTACATAATATTGGGCCTGATTCCCTCCGGCGGTGGAGACGTGGTGACAGGTCAGTAAGAACGGACAGAACCGAGGGAGGAGGCGTGGATGGATCTGTAAACAAAGTACAATGTGGACTTGGCAGTCACACAACTCTCTCTCTCTCTCTCTCCCTCCCTTTCTCTCTCTCTCCTCCTCCTCTTCTTCCTCTTCCTTTCTCTACTGCGGTACAGAGCAGTGCTGCTATTTTATGGAGGGATCCTGCACACTGACTCAGGTAAGGGGAACAGTCTGCCTCGGTCTGGGCTTGTAATGGAACCGCTAGAGAGGAAATATTGACCTTACACTTTATTAATAATATGTTAGCCTGACTGCCTGTCTGCATGCCTGACCTGCATTTGTCTACACGTGTATGTGTGTGTGTGTGCAAGCTCATGTCTGGGTGCTTGTTTGTGTCTATGATGTTGTGTGCATGTGATTGTGTGTGTGTGTGTCCTGTAGCCAGAGGGATGAAAGTGGTAGGATGGATGGATAGAGCAACAGAACACACGCAACATTAATCTGCTGAGGCAGCGTCTGCAATATTCATCAGTCCGAGTCTACTCTCTCTCTCTCTCTCTCTCTCTAACTCTCTCTCTCTCTCTCTCATCCCCCCTTCCCTTCTCTTTCTTATCCCACCCTAGGAGGCACAGATGAAACCCTCTTACATTCACATAATCTTGTAGATATTTATATGAATCTAAAATACGTAGGGATGAAGAGTATGAGCACAGTTAGAAAATACATCAAAATTCATATTTCATTTGAACAGTCTTTCCACTATTCTGTTTTCTTCTTTTGGACTCTGTGTTGTGATTGGCTGACGTCGGGCACCTCCCTCTCTGTCACCTGCACCACTTCCACTGGCCGGCCAAGCTGCAGCAAAGAAGGCAAGGTGGAGGAGGAGGTGGAGGAGGAGGGGGGGGTGTCGGTCTGGCCGAGGTGGAGGTGGAGGTGGAGGCACCCGTATGTGTCTGACTACGTTGACAGGGCTGTAGTGGAGCTCGTCTCGGGGTGGACCCGGGATGCGGAGCTGTGGCTGAAGCTGCGTGGAGCTGGAGGTGCGGTGGAGGCAGCAGGGTGATGGGCTGGTGATGACATGAGCCCGCGAGAGTCCTCTGGCACAGATCCAAAAACACCGGCCCCACCCCCGTGATGGCCGATACCTCAACGGCGTTCTGCCTGTCTGCCTCCGCCCTCCCGGGCAGCAGGGGGCGCTGTAACACCGAGGACGGCGCGTCTGGGACGAACCTTCGGAGCAGGTAGCCCCAGGCGGCCCCGGAAACGGGGCTGAGGGAGCAGCGAGGCCAGGCGGATGCCAAATGGCGCAGGCCCGCTCGGTTCTCCTGGGGCGCGAGTGGAGTAAATGAATCGTTCAATGAATCGTCGAATGATTGAGTAGATAATTATATTTTTGTGATGCATCATCACATATGGGATGAGCCGGTGGTTGTACGCAGAGTCTGCAGGTTTTCCTTCCGACCGATCACCACGCCAGCGGATCAGTTGATCCCTCTGGTTGAAATCAGCCGGTGTGGTCGGAATGAAAACCTGCAGGCTCTTGGGCCTCGTTGCCACGTGGTTGACGACCACTGGGACAAACTCACCTGGTAGTGTGGCTCGCCAGGCCGGGTGCGGTAGAGCCGGGAGAAGAGCAGGTCCAGCCGCACCCAGGGGTGGGCCTGTAGGAAGGACACCAACTGCCTGGCAGGCTCCTGGCATGGGGTGTAGTTACTGTAGAGGAGGATGTAGCTGACCTCCTCGCACGCCTCCAGCACCGTCCACAGGTAGCTGGGCAGAGCGGGACAGGGAGGAGGAGACTCAACGGTTAGGTGCGCGTCTCCTCCTTTGACCTGGGAGGTGAACGTTTAACATCCTAGCCGGTGAGCGTACTTTGGGGCTTGAGTCCCACCTTGTGCTGTTATGGTTTTCTATACCTGCTTTTCTGTCTCTTTTTCACAAAAGCAAACAAACACAACTTTTGAGGAGGGTGGATGTCTACTCTTATAAGTAACAATAAGACCGCTGGTATGAAATCAAAAAGCTTTATCGTATTCTCTCAACAGCGTTGCTATTAGGAATAATAGAAACCCTGACTCGTGAGCGACTGACCCGTGCTGGTGGTCAAACAGTCGGTTCTCCGGGTGATGTCCCGTGACGGCACAGCCGCCGGCCCGGCCGCGCTGCACCAGCGCCCCGGCTGAGCTCCACAGCTCATAGAAAAGCAGCGAGCTCGCGGGGCCAGCCGGGCCAGCCGGGCCAGCCGGGCCAGCCGGGAACCCAAACGCCTCGCAGAACCAGGAGTAGGACACAGCGGCGTCGGGCCCCGTGACCACATGTGGAGGGCACTGACAGCACGGAGGAGGCCCCTGCTGGTCCCACATCACAGATCTGGAACAAACACAAGGAGGATAGAGGAAAAAGCGTCATGTTCTTGATACGCATTGAATCGTTAGCGTGATTCAAACGAATCCGACATGAAAGAGATCTTATTTTCTAGATGCCTTCTGGCCCCCCAGATGAGAACGCTCTTCGCTGGTTGGACACGAGGCGGTTTTATCAGTTGGTCTTGATTTGCATCGCAGTCTGCAGAGATATTGCAAAGCGACATGAAAATGAGAAACGATTCCTCGTCATCAAAGGGAACAGCGGGTTACTTGGCAGCGTTGCTGGCGAGGCCCGCCGCACTCGCTGATTCTTTATATAACAAAGTGATACTGTTGCATAAGTGGGAGAAATGACTCAGTGGTACCGTGGAAGAGGCTGGTGACTAACAGCCCTGTTGTAAGGGCACGTCCTTCTGCCGGAGGACGCGCTCGCAGACACATGTACATGCACTCCCACACACGTGCACGCGCACGGTCACGCACGCAATACAGGGACGAAGGAAAAGGAGAGAAAAGAAAAAGAAAATGTTGCCAAAACTCACTCACAGTGTTTCTTCTGTGCTTCTGGCCTGTTTGCCTTTCCTCCTCCTCTCTTGCTTCTCCTTCTCCTTATCAGTGATCCAGAGAGAGAGTCTGTTGTCTGATAATGAGTGACTGTTCAGTGTCTGTCAGCAAGAGCTCCTCAGACTTCTGCTGTGTGTGTGTGTGTGTGTGTGTGTGTGTGTGTGTGTGTGTGTGTGTGTGTGTGTGTGTGTGTGTGTGTGTGCGCTAGGGAGTGTTTTGTTGTCTGTGCACTAAGGGCCCTGGCTGTACCATGCACTATAGCAACAATAACTCTGGCCCACTCACTCAGACCAGTAAAATAATCTAGTATCTCTCATCCTAGATTTGTATCATTTTCTATGAATCTGATTTGTGTGTCTGGTGACTAAAAAAAGGGAGCGAGGGAGAAAATGAGAGAGTGAATGAAGGATGTGTACGTGTCAAATCATGTGAAAACGGATTGAATTTTGAACCCGCAGTGCATTGATGCGTATTGTGTATTGTGTTCTGTTGCTGACCAGCAGAGGGCAGCGTGGAGCAGCGAAACTCCGACTGTGATGTGTCATCAAAAAACTTGAGCTCAATTAATGTTCATGAAGTTCTGAGGAAATGTTTTTCTTCTCATGTGCTCTGACACACAATGCCGTGATTTATAGTGCCTGTTGCTGTTGTTGTTGTTGTTGTTGTTGCTCCACAACTATCTCTAAAGAGATAAAGAGATGTCTCCTTTCTGCAGCGGTGTGTTTGTGTGGGGGGTAAAGAAGAGAGGGAGATTTTGTGTGTATTGACCCCTATCTGGGGGGATCTTGAGGGTATAATGTGTGTGTGTGTGTGTGTGTGTGTGTGCGTGTGTGCGTGTGTGCGTGTGTGTGTGTGTGTGTGTGTGTGTGTGTTGTCAGACTTGAGAGAGCTTCGCATTACCAGCTGTGTAAACTGGTGCTGGCCACACTATGTCTGTGTCAGCACACTCAGATAGAGGGAGAGTGGGCAAGAAAAGTGGGGACACAAAGAAAAAGGAATATAACTGAACAGCTAGAAAGAGTTATGTTGAGGGTGTGTGTGTGTGTGTGTGTGTGTGTGTGTGTGTGTGTGTGTGTGTGTGTGTGAAAAGAGTGTAATGAATGTTGATATCTTAATGTACTGAGACTTTGCAATCTTTCAGCTTTAACAAAAACATTACTATTCTTTGTAAAAGTTGCTTTGGCAACACAAGTGAGATGAAAACCCACCGAGCTGAGATGAAGTGAACTGAGTGAGGGGCTTTTTCTTTTCTTTTTTTTTGAAAAGGAGGGCAGGAGTGAACAACAGGGAGAGGAAATGGAGGCGGGAGGGGGAGAGGAAGGGAGAGCGGAGGCCAGTTCACTAGGAGTCCATCCAGACAGCACAAAGACAAGACTCTTCCTACCACTCATTCATTCCCAGCAGCCCATGCTCACGCGTTCAAAGCCTCTGCGTGTCATGAGCAAATGACTTTTTTTTTTGTTTTCAAATGACTTTTTCTCTCACTTCAGCTGAGCTCTGCTGGTCTGGTCTGGTCTCTACATGTGAACACAAACACATTCCTTCAGAAGAGCTTTCATTTCTGATGGAGGTTTGTCACAGTGAAGCTCTGAGTCACGGCAGCTACAGTAATTGAGGCCTGAGAGCGAGGAAATTATATTTGATGCCAGAGCAATGAGTGTGTGTGTGTGTGTATATGTGTGTGTGTGTGTGTGTGTGTGTGTGTGTGTGTGTGTGTCCGCGCCCCTCCACCGGATGCTGCTCTGACCTCGGTGTTGTTCTAATGGCTGTTTATTTACCTGAGAAAACAGGATGCAGGTTATGAGTCAACAGCGTTGCTTCTAACTGTACGACGCAACTGCCTTCACAATTGGTACCATATTAACTGCTGAATCTACAGTGTGTGTGTGCCGGCACGTGTGTGTGTGCATGTGTGTGTGTGTGTGCGTGTATCAGAGCACTGCCTGACCCTCTTTTCAGCAACATCAGTGTTTTATACATGACTGGTTCTCATCCCCACACACACACACACACACACACACACACTCAGACGCATCTCTGTATATTTCCACCATTGTTACACATTTATGACAGTCTGACCCTCGCTCCCAGTCACAAAGGTCAACATGCTGCTGGGCTGGTGGCTAACAGACAGTAGAATCAGTAACTATAGGAGGACATGACTCTGATCTCACCTGAACCTGAGCACAACGTCAATGCAAAGAAAATCCTCCTACACATGTGGGGGACTAAGGAGAAAGTCTGGCAAAATCTATCAATGGCCCCAAAATAGTATAGATAATAGTTATTATTGTTTTAATCTGTGTTTTAATCCCCAAACACACACACACACACACACACACACACACACACCCCACCCCCAAGAACTACTGCACATTTTGTTTTTTGCACATTTCAGTTTTTGCACCCTGGACTTTTTGCACATCGCAATTATTTTTTCTTTTCTCTGCGCATTTGTATATTTGTGTATTTTTTGCAGAATATATCTCAATATAGTTTCTATTCCTTATTTTATATGATTCCTGTTGTCATTTCTATTCTTAGTTGTGTTATTCAACGTCTTGGCTGCTGTAACAAAGAACCCCCCCCCCCCCCCCCCCCCCAGTACCTACCTACCTAATGGAGTCTGTGATTCAGAGGACTGAAGTGAGGCCGGGGGATCTATCATGGAAAACTGTTAGTTATTGTTAGTAATTCTTAGAACCCCTTTCATAACATCCTCCTTTCTATCTCAGCTTTCCTGCCTGTCTTTCCTTTCTTCACATTCTTCCACAGTCACACTCTTTAGTCACTGGATAGTTTTTTTTTTAAGGGGCTGGGCTCCGACTCGTAACTCCTCCCCCCCCCCCCCCCCCCCCCTCTGGCTGGGAGGAATGGAGGGAGTGAGGGAGAGAAGGGGAGAGAGAGAGAGAGAGACAATAGACTTTAATCACTCATGTGGTTGAGAGCTGTTGGCTAGCCGAGCTCCACGCGCACTGGAAGAGAGAGAAAGAGAAACAACCCACAGGAGAGACTCTGTGTGGTGGAGGAGAAAACAGAGACGTAGGAAGGGAGAAAATAGTGTTTGGGCAGCCGGTGTGAGAGGAGAGATATCATCACTCACACCTCTGGGGGACAGGAGAAGAGCTGACCGCATCAACCGCAAACCGCTCAGCTGACGAAGACCTTTCTCCTCACCTTGGACTCACCCTCCTTTTTGTCTCGAACTCCTCTGGGATCTTCATCAGTGGCTGGAAGACGTTCTACTGATCCGTTCTCCCCAGATACAACAGCAACAAACACAGACCCTGTTTCAACCCTGCCTTCCAGACTAGAGTATGCCCTGCCAGCCCCGCCGCTGAGCCGGGTGGCCGGTATGATCTCTCACTACCCTCTGGCCACGCTGCTGCCTTGGCCCCCGGGGCCCCACTGCCCCGACCTGGACGGCACCCTGGTGCTGGAGGGGGACGGAGGGGTCGCCCTGCAGAGGTACCAGGCGCGCTCCCCGGAGAGCAGCCCGCGGCACTGGGTCAGTACCGAGCGACAAGTGTACAAATGTGTGTGTGTGTGTGTGTGTGTGATGAGTGCATTTTGTGTCGGTCAGAGTGTGTGTGTGTGTGTGTGTGTGTGTGTGTGTGTGAACCCAACTGTTTGTCTGAATCTCTTTATTGTGGGAAGCACAGGTACTTCTAGTCTTGTTAAACAATTTGGCAGATGTTGGCCTTCTCATGAAGACCCCCCCCCGCCTCCTCCTTCACCCTCTGTTGTCTGTCTGTGTGATGTTATTTGGTGTGAAGTATCTTCTGACAGCACGACCCAGCATTGGGAAACACAATCATGTATATGGACAGTAGAAGGAATGAATCAAAAGTGTGAAACTGCCCTGTGGAAATGAGCGATGGTTTGAAAATGCAATAACTTGAACTAAGAACTTGAACCGGGAGGAAGCTTGGAACGGTAAACACAGCGAGATACGCAGTGAAGGACAGATAGACGGGGAGCGCTTGTGATTCCTCCAAGGTTTGTTTTCGGGATGTCTGCGGTGATTGTGAGGAAACAGCAGAGGAAGAACGGGAGAGAGAGAGAGAGAGAGAGAGAGAGAGAGAGAGAGAGACCTTTGACTGTTGCTGAGGGTAAAGCAAAGCAAAAGCTGTTGCGGTTCTGCATTCAGCATTTCTGGCCAAGCTGGTGGTCACATGGGGAGCTAACCGCTAGTGGTCTGCACCCTACTCCACATAAACACCTGGTCCATGCATTTTATTTGGTGGATGAGGCCAATGCTGAGATTAAATCAAAACAGAAAAGACTCGATGCCAGACCCAGGATTGGTTTGTTTTTTCTCAAATGATTCTTTCATTTTCAGTTCGGTGATTGAAAGTGTTGAGATTCAATGAGAAGACCGTAACTCTGTAACTTACAGTGCAATAACACTTTGACACTGTAAACCTCTGTGACACAGAAGGGAGGCCAGTTGACCTCTTGTGACATGGAGTCCTCACATTGACTGTAACTACCGCTTATTAGTCACTGTGTGTGTGTGTGTGTGTGTGTGTGTGTGTGTGTGTGTGTGTGTGTGTGTCCCTTAGTCAAGTTGTCTGGACTCAGCGAGTTCAACGGTCAGTCATTACTCACTGTTCTTCAGTACTCAAGAGAGACAAACTCATGATTTCTCATAATTTCATCAGTCATGAAGGTTCATGACGCGTACAAAGATCTTGTCAGTATAAAAGTGTTTGTTTACCTTCCACAGTGTGACTACCTCAAAACGATGTGAGGACGATTTCTAGTTCTTGCTGGTGAAAAAGCTTATTTTATGGTGTGTGTGTGTGTGTGTGTGTGTGTGTGTGTGTGTGTGTGTGTGTGTGTGTGTGTGTGTGTGTGTGTGTGTGTATTGGAAGTAATGTTGTATTATTCAGTTTTCATGATTTTGTTTTCCTATATTTACTCAGATTTAGAATAATGTTCTTCAGGATGTTTTTTAAATGTAGTCGTTTAGTTAAAAGTTGGATCAATTCAATTAAAAGTCCTCACAAGCAGAACAGTCACGATACTGGACCGTGATTGGGCGACAACAACAGCTCCTCTAATTCAAATGAAGTAAACCTGCTGAGCTGAGCGGAGGCTTTCCGCTTCAAAAGCTGTAAACTGGCCTGATTGGATGGATTTCAGGAATTCTTTAGTGAGGAGAGCCAATCAGGACCAAGTCCAGCTGTGATGCGTTCAGTGGACTTGAAACTGCCTGTAAAAATGAGTTAATTTTTAAAAATGCAATAACTTTAAATTAACGTCAACTAAATTTAACCACTCAAACTAAATCTTTAAAAAAAGTCTCCAATAAACATCATTGATCATAAATGTATATAGACAGAGGGATTCCTATAAGGTATTGCTGGAGGACCCACGTTCAGTCCTCCATGTTAGCAAGCCACCCTGCTGAAGGGCCCTTGAGCAAGACACTGAATCACTTCCAGCTCCAGGGGTGCTGGTAGTGTACCTGACCCTGACCTCTGACCTCCCTGTCGGGGAAGGGGCAAGCAAAACGACTGATGAAGTCTCTTTAGTGGATGATGTATGTGTGTCAGACGGCTCCAGCGTGTTCAGCCTTCACAGTGAATGTTTGGTGATCATCCTCCTCCCTCCCTATCTGGCATCCGGGCTGACGTGTCTTCCCGGCTCACAGGACTGTTTCCTGCAATTGTTTCAGGGGGTAAGGAGGCTAGAGGGCAGCTTGTACACACACACACACACACATACACACACAAACACGCACAAATACATAGATATTATATATATATTCCTTGCTCTAGACAAAGATATTAGCTAACATTGCATGCACACATAGTCTTTGGATACCAGATGCACAGTGCTTCTTATGACTATTTCTTCCTCAATGTCCTCAATGTAATCACAGCTGGACTAGGGAGTTAAAAAAATACCTTCAATAAAATGAAAAAACAAAACCCAAGGCATCAGTGG